>BOPP01000069.1:37297-70251 GCA_017312745.1 Gryllus bimaculatus | reverse complement strand
TCCTTCTTCTCCTTCTTCTTCTTCTTCTTCTTCTTCTCCTTCTTCTCTCCTCCTCCTCCTCCTCCTCTTCTCTTCTTCTTCTCTTCTTCTTCTTCTCTTTTTCATCTCCTCTTCTTCTTCTTCTTCTTCTCTTCTTCTCTTTTTCATCTCCTCTTCTTCTTCTTCTTATCTTTTTCATCTCCTCTTCTTCTTCTCTTCTTCCCTTTTTCATCTCCTCCTCCTCCTCCTCTTCTTCTTCTTCTTCTTCTCTTCTTCTCTTTTTCATCTCCTCTTCTTCTTCTCTTCTTCTCTTTTTCATCTCCTCTTCTTCTCTTTTTCATCTCTTCTTCTCTTCTTCTTCTTCTTCTTCTTCTTCTCTTCTTCTTCTTGGTGTGAAAGTTTATAATAATGATAGGGTGTATTTTAGTGCACATTTTCTACGATTTTACTGCATAAATCCATACATATATAATAAAATACTAAAAATTATGAATCTGGCCCCTATAATTTGCAACAACACTACAAAGTTACAATTTATATATGCATTACAAAGTTGAATTAACTTATTGAAATTCATTTCTTTTATAATATAATTTCCTTTACTATTTTTATTTTGGATATCCCACCTCATTAAAATGCCAAATTCTGGTGAATGTTTCAATTATGTGAATAAATATTTCTATATATTTTTTCTCTTGCAAATCTCACTTTTTTGTCTCTTACACGCAATGAATATTTTCAAATAAAGTGTCATTTCTCTAACTCTTGATGAATATAAATTACTTATCTGACTATAAGATGATCCCCTAACTATGAATTTTGAACTAATTCTTACTATTAAGTCACAGTAAAATAGTTAATTGTATTATTGATTAGAACATTATGAGGTTGAGAAAGTTTCTTCCTGTGCTGATTTCTTCTTTCTTATTATCATCCATTGTGAGTGTTTGCAATGACTTCAGTGTCTTCAAATAACATTAAAAATCCTAAATGCAGTCCATAATAAAACTGGATGCTTAAACAGATTTGCTGAGTATGAAATATTTCATGATGATATAAACTTGAAAATTAATGGGTATGAAGTGAAAATCAAAAACTTCAGAGCAAAAGTTATGGTATGACACACCTGGGTTCTGATAATATTTTCAAACAGATTTCTGACAGGAAATCATGTAAAAATAATTTGATAGTTTATTACAATAAGAAAACCTATACTCTAAACTAAAGAGGAAAATTTAAAATCGGATGAGATATCTTTATTGGTAATTTATAGTAGATTTCAAAGTATTAATATTATTGATTTTAAATGTTTTTAATTGTGAAATACTTTTTGTGGTAAATAAAAGTGTTATGAAAATAACTGATATTTTCAGGTGTCTGTAATACCGGCCGTTGTGTGAATTTGGATGAGAGTTTCCTGTGCTATTGCCCTATGAATAAGACTGGTGAGAGATGTGATGAAGAAATTTCAATTTCCCAACTTCGCATGGGAGACAATTCATATATTGCATACCCTACTCCCACAAGGGCTATGAATCAGTAAGTATTGTGAAAAGATGATATTGTATTCTCTTTCAATACAAATTGTCAAACCCAACAACATTTTATATATAAAGTCATAATAAAGATTTTAATATAGTATACAATTACATGAAACATGCATAGTTCCTGCTCCAAAGGAAGTGTAATGAGAGGGACATTCTTGTCAGTATGATTTTATGGCACACGTTGACAGACAATTCAAAAATGTGATGAGACAAAGGTGTTCTTTAAAGTGATGGAGGAAGTCACTTCAGGTATATAACGTACAGTTTTAGATAATATTCAGTAAAAATTTTGAATTTGCAAGTGAACAAAACACACACACACAATAAACAAACAAACAAACAAACAAACAAACAAATATGTATGACCACACCCTGAATATTAGAACACATGCATACATCATATCTACTTTGTGAACCTACTAGAATGGATGTATGCACTTCCTTCATATACATTACCTGCAGTTCAACTCTAACTTGAATAACACCCTATTATTCCAACATTTTTCTTTATGTGCAAATTCATGCATAATTGAAGTGGTCAAGGCAAGGTAAAGATAACCCATATTTCACACATTAATAAAATTTTGTAATGTATTCATTGAAAATAATTCATTCATCTTTGTAATGTTGTTCATTGTAAATCATATATTTTGAAAAAAATGTTTCCATGTCAGTCCCTTCAATTATAGAATTTTCAGAACATTCACTGTTCCTCTTAAATCAGTTTTTCGTGTCTCTCTTGTTGGCCATGTATTATCACATAATTTGTTTCATAGTGTTATCACATAATTTTATTACATTTCAGGCTCTCATTTGAGATGAAAGTGAAACCAGAATCTTTGGAGGATGGTCTTCTGGCTTATTGCAGTCAGGATGAAGCTGGCCGTGGTGACTTTATTTCCTTAGCTGTGCGCGACAAGCATATTGAATTCAGATTTGATACTGGCTCTGGTAAGTTATAAGTTAAGAATGCTGATATGATCCATTTGATGTCTGACAGCTTAATACAAAAAGTTTTTAGGGATAATGTTAAATGGATAAACAGCCAGTGTGTATCACAAACTTCTTTCTAAGCTTTTGAAAATATTTTATTATGAACATTGTTACTTAATGAACTTAAATAAAAATTTGTTTATTATGAAAATAATTTAAAAATTTTTTTGTTGCTTTTATGGGACTAATACAGTTTTGTTTTGGAAGTTATAAAGATTGAAAGAGAGGTTTCAGTATTTTCTTGTATTCATACTATTATTTTAATATTACACAGTATAATAATATACCTTTTTCTGGTCTTTGTATGTGCATTAGGTCCTGCTGTGATGCGAAGTTCCCGGGAGTTAGTGCCTGGCCAATGGATAACTATCATGGCAAGACGACACATGCGACTAGGCCACCTGTCAGTGGAAGGGGAGCCTCAAGTAAAAGCCTTGTCTCCTGGAACCACTGGAGGGCTAAATCTTCGCTCCTTGCTCTTTATTGGTGGTGTGGATCCACAGCGAGTGCGTGTTGCTCCTGGTGTCAACGTATCTACTGGATTCCATGGATGTATCTCAGAGGTAAGTTGTATTTAACCTTAATAGCATACATCAATTAAACTATTCCCCCTGGAAACTGTCACCTCTACGACCCTTTTATACACTTTGTCACACAAAGAATAGATACATATTCAGAAGCATTTCAATGCAATATTCTTCATAGAAGCATTTAATGTGATAGTCTTAATTAAAAACAGAAATATAAAAAATGTCAAAAGTTCAACCTCTTTGCAAACCACTTTTACACTTTCATTATTAACCCTCCATTACACTCGCATGAACTGAGACTCTGTCCTCTTATATTTTTGTGTCTCATTGGCATTTATCAGGAGGTATTGAGCTGCAGCTTCCTGTATCTTCTTCAGCCATGGTGACTTATTGATAGGTGTTAAAAAAACTTTTTCAGTTGTTGTAGCTGTTGCTCACTGGAGAATATTTAGTGATTTAGGCATCAATCCGCATGCATGTGTTTGTGCTATAAGTTCTACTTTCACATTTCTTACGTATGTTACTATTGAAACATAGTATTTAAGATTTAAACAAAATGTTTATTTCCCTAATAGTTGATCAATGTTTAACTCTGGGAGAAGTGCATGAATTTTTTTCTATTATAAAAATTGTATAAAATATCAAATTATTTGCGTTTCAACAACTTCAATTTTGTGGCAGATTTATGGTTCAATTAATTATAAATACACAGAGTTATTCAATAAAACTTCAATCTCTAATATTTTCTAATCTAAATGGTTCAAGATATTACTTTTAAATTTTCACCAAACAATTTAGGGCATAAGGCTTGTCATTATTATCATTTTGACAGCATTTTTTATTTTGAATATTTTGAAGAAAATTGTTTTTTCTTAAAGTATCACTGTTGTTAATAATAATAATAATAATAATAATAATAATAATAATAATAATAATAATGATGATGATGATGATGATGATGATGATGATGATGATGATGATGATGATTTTGCATTGTATATTGTTCTCCATTTTCTAATATTTTTTTAAAAATCACTGTATGCAAAGAAATATGTTATCACAAATCAACAAAAATTTCATTAAATATATATTAATCCAATGAAAATACAAAAATTAATCCCAACAATTGATTGATATTTTTGCAATACAAAGTCCATTTCATATTAAATTAATAAATAAAAAAAAAATTAAAAAAAAAAACCTATAAAAACAGCTATTAAATTTGGCAGAAGGTAGTGGTTTAAGTTTGCAGACTGTTAGTCTTCGTGCATGTACTCTCATCACAAACATAGTGCATGTAATGGAGGGTTAAATAAATGTATTTCTTTCTTACTCTTAGTGTAATCCGTTCTAAAACACTAGATCTTTAAATCATTTCGTATGAACTTTTATCAAAATATTAGTAGTTTTTGCAAAAGGTTGAATCAAATTGTGTAAATTTTCCTCAAGCAAGATTTTCTCACAAACACCTCAACATTTTTTCCGTACATTTTTTATAATAATAGAGCAGAATCCACTACATTCTATGTTCTAAATGTCATTTGCATTAAAAATTTTGTATTTTTAAAAATTAGAAATGTATTTGCTTTTTGGCTTTTAAATTGTGGAATTACTAAAATTGAATAACATATAGTTGCAATAAACATGGAAACCTATGCTCTCAAATCCAACGCACAGAGGCAATTAACATAATTATATAATAGGTCGATATAGGTCGAATAGTGTTCTGAAAGTAAATCCATAGCAGAACACAGAAACATACGCATTGTATACGTC
Organism: Gryllus bimaculatus; assembly: GCA_017312745.1. Lineage (NCBI taxonomy): Eukaryota > Metazoa > Arthropoda > Insecta > Orthoptera > Gryllidae > Gryllus > Gryllus bimaculatus. The sequence continues at coordinate 65,426 of BOPP01000069.1, read as the reverse complement.
TTTGGCATGAGTTCAGCTAGTACTTTAAACATATCCATTACGAATAGTGTGAGCAAGGATGCTCTGTTAGCACTAGTAGTATCTTTATCTGTAAATACTGTATCATTGTTTACTGATCTTTTACTTCTGTTGTAAATTCTGAAGTCCTTTTCTGTAGACCAAACTTAGCATTTTCTTTTAATTATTTGCAGGTTAAAGTGGGAGGAGTACAACTTGATTTACTTGGAGGTGCAGTAGATGCTGGTAATGTTAAAGACTGTTCTGCAGACACTCCGACTGCAGCTTTTTCTCAAGATCGTCAATGTAGATACCAACCATGTCATAATGGAGGAACATGTATTGCTGGTTCTGGAACTACTTACTCCTGTATTTGTCCAAAAGGTTTCAGGTAAAAAAATCTGTAAATAAATGTTATACACCTTTCACTCCCTGTTTATTACTCAATCACCAGAATTGAATTGAATTTTTGAATTGAATTGAATTTTTCTTTTTAATTTGTAAATTGTAGTGATGTAATATATATTTGAAAACAAGTGCAAATTCATGCGTAACACCTTGTTTGGGTACATTTAATTGAACCAACATTAAATTTGAATTGTTTCATTGCTTATTAATTTTTTATTCCATTTTTTTCTGGCTCTGTTGTGTTAATTCTGGAAATGTGCATAAACTTTTTTCAATACATTTGAAACTAACTGAGCTCCCTAAAACAATCTTGTAGTGGGAAGACGTGTGAATTGAAAGCTGACATGTGCCAAGTCCTTCAGCCATGCCGCAATGGAGGAACTTGTGAAGGATCAGATAGCACCTACCATTGTCGTTGCCCCATTGGTTTTGCTGGCAATGACTGTGAACACAGTGAGTATATATTGCTTATTGATCATTGTTTTAGCATTTTGTTATACTGGGAGTAATTAATACTTTTAATTGAGGAGATGAATAGTTTCATGTATTAAAATTAAAATGTTCTTAATAGGGGGCGGATTTTGATGACTTAAAGCACCAACCAATATGATCAATTAAATAGCCTTTATATATTTTAAGAGAGCTCTAAAAGAAAAAAAAAAAATTATGTTAAAAAAATTTGATCAAAATGAGTTCAGATGAGCAACTCAAGCTGTTGGATATGTTACCCAATTGTAGACCCTAATTAAGGCTTCTTCCTTTTGTTCAAGTGAACTCAGCTTGCAAACTTGGTTTGGACTGTTCTTTACCAGAAAATATCTGTCTTTAGTTATCGCAAAATTGGCCAAACCAACAATGGCACTGATAGCCATCAGAGGAATCTTAGATTAAGATTACTTACACACAATGGCTGACTTTACAATTTATGAGCAAAGAAATTGAGTAGGCGACTAAGAAATTTTGTGGAGAACATTTGTTACATTGCATAAATATTATTTGAAGCAATTACCTTAAAAAATGATATTACAACCAATTAAATCTGTGAAAAATGCTTTAACAATTATGGAAAATGCTCAAAAATGACTTATTAGTTGAAATCGATGAAAAGTGCAAAAAAGTTGTATAAAAATGAGTCATTTCCTTGTGTCCCTGTGTCATAATTAATTGTCCTTTTCTCATAATTAATATTTATTGTAAAACACATTGTTTAGAAAGAGAAAAGACAAAAAATGACATTTCATTAAAATCTGCTCCCTAATTATTAAAATTGTAAATAATCTCATCTAAATGCTTCAACTTTCTTAAAAAAATTCTTAGTTGCAAAACTTCTTTGTGTAGTATACTGAAATTAGGATCTGAAGAAAATGGTAATTCTTCGAACAACTTAATAAGTTAATAGAGTAAATAATGACTAATCTGGAATAATTGGGCCCTAAAAGTTTTCTTAAACAGGTTCTTAATGAATAAAAGAAGTTTGAGTGAGATTTCTTACTATTCTTACTGGGAGATACTTAATAATAGATAGAATAAGTTTTGATGAAATTTTACTAATAGATTATTTTTGTTTAACTTAAATAACTGAAAACTATGAAGAAAAAGACTACTAATCATTTACATGCATTCAGTCAAAAACAAAATAAGATATAAAGTTGTTGAAAAGTTACTTGAGCCGTGTAAAAATTCTTAAATAAAATCATGTATCATAGTTTGCCTCCGAATACACAATCAGCACTAGCACTTCTCAATTTCACTTCACAATCAGCACAATAATCCCTCCAGAAATTTGAAGAACCTCTGTAGTAAAAGAGAAAACTAACAAATTTTAAAGAAAATGGATATCGGATACAAAATATACAATTTGAAGTTTTAAGAGACATTCTACAAATACGAAATTATTTGTCAGTATCAAATATCTTTCTCCCTACTTTATTTTTTCCAGATGTTCCATTCACAACTGAAGCAGGATTTCGAGGAGATGGCTACTTAGAACTAAAAAATTCTTTACTACCTCATAAGAATCCTGATGATCAAGAAACAGTTGTTATTGAATTTTCAACACATGAACCCAATGGTCTTATCTTTTGGCATGGCCAATTGCCAGAAACTGATGGAAGAGGTCAAGATTACCTTGTTCTGGCAGGTTTGTACTGATTCTAAAGCAACAAGGATAAAACCAAAGCTCAGAAAACTTATTGTATTTTTATCACACATTTTATTCTAAAAATTGGCCGTTTGTCACATATTGAATATCTCCTAATATACTTTAAATGAGATTCTTAATTATAAGAAGCAAAATAAAATGTATTAAAGAACAACAAGAATATTTGGAATTATCACCTCAGCATAACTGAATTAAATTAATAAATTAGATTACAAACAAATATTTGTTTTCTAACTATTCAGAGATTTGTTTTCCCTTTTATTTTCTTCTCTTTTTCTTTTTTTTTCTCTTATCGTCTCCTTCTCTCCTCCTCCTTTCTCTCCTTCTCCTTCTTCATCTTCTTCTCCTTCTCATTCTCCTTCTTCTTCTTTTCTTCTTTAATATTGAATATTATTGATAGTTCTCTAGAGGATTTATTTAAGGAACCCAAGTGTAAAATATTTTAAACATTCCATTAACAGTTACATACTACCTATGTTTATTTAATATTTATCTATTGTAATCGATTTTCTAGGCTAAGAAATGTATACCATTCTATTATGACAGTAGAGCAGGGTTGTCCAACTGGCGGCACACCAGTCGCATGCAGCTCATGGTTCCATTTATTGTTCTGTAAAAGATTATTAGTAAATCAAAAGTAAAAGTCCCTGGCATCTATATCAAGCGAGAGCACCTAGCACACATGCCCTGCCAGGGTCAACACCCCCTTTAATGTAAAAATAAGTGAAGTTTAGTTTTAAGGATTTTTTTCTTCTTTTTTTTCTTTCTTTTTTTTCTTTTCCCCAAGTAAATGCAAAAATTCAAGATCACTGCTATGTTAGATGTGGTAGTGCCTGATATCTTACATTGTTCCGTTCTCTCCCTTCCCCACACCTGACCCCTACCTCCATTTGAAAGAAGCAGGGCAAAGTGCCAAGATCAACAATATGGGGATGGCTGGTGTGAATCACCTGAGTATTGAAAATGCGGCCTGCAACCAAATTAAAGGTTTTAGTTGTAGCCCTTGAGGCCTTGCTAGTTGGACACCCATACTGGAGACCATTGGAAAGAGAAAAAACTTTCTGGTTCTGGTTCTTATATTGTATTAATGTTGGTTTAGGTATATTGTGTTAATGCATGCTTGTAAAAATTTGTCTTAATTCTTATTCATTTCTTTGTTCATTAATATAAAAATTATGTGTTCCAGTGGTAAATGGTACTCTACAGTTCGGCTATGAATTAGGATCCGGTCCTGCTCTGATCACAGCACCACAGAGATATGTTGCTGATGGTCAACGCCATCGTGTGGTGCTTAAACGGCAGGCTACTGATGGAAATCTTGAATTAGACGGTGAAATAAGTGAATTTGGCAAGAGTGGTGGAATTCTTCAAATGCTTAACACTCGAGGCAATATTTATATTGGTAAGATATTTTATCATTATTTTCTTTGAAAATAAGAAAAGTGGGTATATTTTGTAGTCTCTATATAATAGTCAGCAACTATATGTATATTAATTTTTGTTTACAATTATATGATTTTTCTAACTGTGAAGGCAAGATCATACTATACAAAACACATTGGTACCTTCTGACTTTGGTAGCTGGCTGTTATGTGTAATGCCATCTGTGGCATCTTTGACACAGCTATGACAAATGCAACAATATTTCAAAATAAAATTAATAAAAATATATTACTTTTTTATTTTATAGGTGGAACACCAAAAATGGAACGAATGACTGCTGGAAACTACACATATGGCTTTAAAGGCTGCATACACTCAATAGAGATTCAAGACTCGGGCATTCTCAATTTAAGAGAAGAAGCATTGGATGGTGTCAATGTAGCTCCTTGTTCTCGGTATGAATTTTTATTTTTAGTTTGAATTGCTGTCCTTGATTAATGCTTTTCTTTTCTTCATGATGAAACACTTAAAATTCACTGGAATGGCTTGGGCAGCGATAGTGAAGTAGAGACACACGAGTCAGTCAGCCATTCAGTGGCGTGTTTTCAAATGTACATTTAAGCAAATGGTGGTTTTAATTTTTTATTTTTTCTTCTCCATTTCATTCATTTCTTTGAAATGAGCTTTGTCATACTCACAGACTTCACTATTTTTTGTTTTTGCAAAGTTATGTTTTCATTGATTGGTGTGTTATTATAAATGTTTCTAATAAAAGAGCCTGGAAGTTGAGTCACTTATTTTGCCTAAAATAAGCAGGAAAGAGGGTATTTATTTTTATTAACTATGCAGGCTAAATTACATTTAATTTTATATAAAATAGGGGTGTAAAAAAATTATGTAAAATACGATAACTATATTTTTTTTAAACGGTCAAAGAATTTTAATGATTCAATTTTTTTCTAACTGTGAAATTTACATTAATACTTACTTGGAAAATTGATCTTGCTTGCAACTTGTGACAGGATATTCTTCTTATACAAGTTTTAGACCAGGAGTTCTTGTACAGCTCCTATTGTTGATGCCATCAGATCCCAAGTGGGTGTCTGGCACCTCTTTTCCCATGAGATTATCCATTATCATATTTGGCATTCTGCCACACCCGTTCCTGCCATTTGTTCCGATAATCATGTATGTTGTCGAGAGTGGTGCAAATCTGGAGTTTAGCTCTGACATTTTCATATTTTTTGCAATCTAATTTGGAAACACTGGCAAATCTTCTGAAAAACTGCTTTTCAGAAACTTGTAATCTTCTCTCACATTTTGCAGTCACGGTCCACATTTCACTTGTGTATAAATAACCTGACTGGCATTGTCATTGTTTAGTAGAATGTCGATTGTGTGTTTTTTCTAGTTATTATTCTTTAATGTTCTTTTATATTTCCACACCTGAAATTAATCCTTTCTATTTTCCTATCACAGTTTTTTGTGATACGATTTTTGACAGCCTAGAAAATCAATGAAGAAATTTGCTCTATAATTCTTAAAATCTTTTTTCTTAAATGAAACATTTAAACAAGTTGATAATATAAAAATTATATTTTATGAAATAAAACTATGAATCTTGCAAATTTATCCAGTAAAATTTCAAAATTTGCAATTTTCTGGCAGCATTACCTAAAATGTGAAATAGTGTACAGTAACTTGCTAAACGTGCAATTTTGTGCAAAATAAATCAAGTACTAAAATAACATCCATTTCATGATTCAAATTTCTCTCAAAGTTTCATCCAATTTCAAGTTAGCAAAGAAAAGATACAATAACACAGATTTCTGGTCTTTAGTGATAATCCACCTGTGCTTGTAGTTAAAGACAAAACATTATGTTGTCCATATGTTCAGGCTTACAGACACGTTTCTACATTCATCGAGATTGGTGTCGGGAAAACTGAAAATAATGATGGAAAAGGAAAAAAAAATGTGAAAATAAGGCAGAATATTACAAATTGATTATTTGATTTCTATTGTTAAAAATCATAAAATGAGGAGAAGGCTTTCATGAAACTTCTGGGCTCTATACTTTACTGTTAGTTTTATAGATAGTTATAGACAGTCAGATTGACAATTCTACGGCTCATACTTAAGATGAGAATGACATTGATGTAAGAGGATCCAACCTACTTCATTCTTTGCTAGTTTTTCTTGCTTCTTCATAACACTGGCTTTCTTTTCTTGAAACACTTGCCTATGGTGCCCACTTTTAGTGCTTTTTTTTTTCAAGACGAGATTTTTGTATTGACTTTCCATATTTCATTTCTATCCACTTTTAAAATAACAAAAAATTCTCACAATGCTTTTGAATTAATAAATTTGTGTTGTTTATTAATAAAGTTGTAATTAGTCAGCTATTTGTTAAAATTTTATGGGAATGGAGATGTACAGCAAAATCCCTTTATTGGAGACATTACAAGAATGGAATTTGGTGTCTTATAAGTGGGAAGTAGGTAATTGATAAACACCTCTTTTGGAAACCAAGAATATTATATAATGAAAGTATGTTTCTCTTATAAAAGGGTTTCTTTTTAATGGGGTTTTGCTGTAGTTTCATTAGCCTAATGTATTTGCTTAACACTCAATTAATATTTAGCATGCTATTATACTTAAATAGAATCCTATGACTTTTTTGATATTGAAAATATTATACAAGAAATGTTGGTGACAACAAGTGTTTTGGGGAGCCGTGACTCCAAAAAATGAATTTTTCAAATATGTTTGTATGTTATACGCCTCTCTGTTTGTTAACAACACTAGCATTGAAACTGTATGCAGGATGTTTTTCTGAGTGGAAATTTTCTCATCTATCTGGCTCAACTTGAGTCCTTGCAAATTTAAAATAGGTCTTTTTTTAGGAGTACTTTATAGTAGAATATCTTCAAAATTTTTTCAAAAATTCTCCAAATATTTTCTTCAAATGTGTTGCTCAACATTTTGTTTTGTTTTACTACATGTTTGTCTTGCTTTACATTTTGAAATAATAGTCAAACAAGATTGTCTTCTAAACCCACTAAAGTTTTTCTTTCTTTTTTAAAATTATTATTTTTTTAAAGTAGAATAAAATGCTCTGAATCACATAATACTAACTCCATTTTGATTAAAACCTGTAATTTTAAAAGAATTAGTTCTAATTTATTTGGAATATCTCACAAGTTAATATTTACTTTCCATAAAAAATACATTTTGTTCTTCTATGATACTATTACAGTTACATTTCATTTATGAACTTTGTTGCTCCATTTTTGAATGTTCTTGCATTTTGTTCATTTCCATTGATTCTCTAATTTTTGTCACTATCTCTAGCTCTCCCTACCCTAGCTGTAGACCATCACTTGTTCTTGGGTTTGGTTCATTTTTTATTAGATTCAGATTTCTCTCTTTCTCTCTTTTTTTCCCCCGTAAAATACTAATTTTTAAATAGCATTGCTCTTTTATTTTTTGTGATTATTATGTTAAAAATTATGCTTTCAGTATGATTATTTATAATTTGATGGTATAGTCATTATTGTTATTTGAAAAAAAATGGTTTGTTGAGTTAGTACTTCAAAGAAAACAAAATTATGTAGGTCAATATATACATTTATAGAACAAAACACAGTTAATCAAAAGTACTCTGAAGAATTGTAAGGAAAATATATTTATTGAGAATCACTCCAAATATGATGCAACTGTAGAAGAAAATCTATTTTAGATTTCTTGTAACACTGGAATGATTTATGCTCTTTTTTCCTGATTTGGTTCTCTTAAGTCTCAATGAGGAGTTACAAGCCTAAGCATGTTCAAGTATTAACATTTTCTTCCTTTCTTGTTCTACTTGCTGCCTGGAAATGTACAACATGATCATGGGGCATGCTGTGGCTTTTGTTACCTGCACAACAGTTCACGCTGGGTTCCATCATCTCTTGTTCTCATGACCGGAGAGAGTGCCGGAAGTGAGAAAGGCATGCCTGTGGTGCACACAACACATGGTGCTGCATCTCTTTCAACTAGTGCTTCCCTGCTGAGTCTCTGTTTCAGCACAATACTTCTTGCCTATCAAGCACTTTGAAAATTTTGTGGGAATATTGTTACCATTTGGGTTTGTATATACTAGTGGTTTTGGAAATAATGCTCTGCAAATAATCTTACTTGGACAATGAACACTAATTGGAAAAAGGAAATGTAATACTCAGCAACACTGAAAAAAAGCATGTAACATCTGGACTTCATAATAGATGAATTTTTGCTTGTTACTGGATGAGGTTCTGGGCTTTTCTATGCCTAGCAATGTTATTTAATTGTCAATATTTTAAACATTCAGTGTTCATTGCATACAAAGTGGTTTGGGTATAATACAACAGACATGAAGATAAACATTTCTGTGAAGTATGAAAAAATTCCTTCCTATGTTCATCGTACAAGCAAGCATTTACTTCGGAAACAATTTAATGAAGACATTCAGTTTCTAATGAAGCAATGACTCGCATAAAGTGTTTCTTGTGTCTGTATAGAATTGGATTCTCTTTTTCAGTCACGTTTCAGAAGCTGACAATGAAATTACACCACGGATTCACTAATTGGATGTTTTTTCAATGAGAAGCATCAAGAACGTGTGCATGAATTCTAAACACAAAGTTGTATTATCAGCCTGGAAAGACATTTGGTGTGTATGTGGCAGTTACAATTGCAAGAAGATGAAAACTACTCACTTCTTCAGAATGTTGGGAATGTGTGCTTCTTTGTTAACCAGGTATCCTAGTAAAGAGGCTTCCAGACCTCATTTGCCATAGCTTTACATGGTAACTTTGCATTCTTCCTTATTTTCAAGGAGATACTGAGATCCATAATAGTCATTTAAATAAGCTGGCAATATTAATTCATGAGTTGGAAGCATCTCACTCAAAGGGTCCCAATATAAAATTAATTAGGCATTTATTTGTTTATTTTTTTAATGTTTGCAGTAAATCTATTGCTATTTATAAGTGTATTAATCTTAAGTAATAAGTTATACTCCTTTGATTTTTTCCCCTGTATGGTTTGTAATATATATTTTGCGGATGAGATTTGTACATAGAATACTTTAAGATGAGTCTTGTTGTGGGTTGTTCTTTTGAGACTCTAATGTGTAAATTCCATCTTTTTGAAATGTGACATGTGTCACTGCTACAGCACTGCCCAATTATATCTGTAAGAGACATTATTGCAGGCATGTGTCAGTTCATGCTGCCATCTGTTCTGTTCCTGGCAAATACTGTACTTCAGAGAGAAATTTTGTGTTTCATGACATAAGGAATCATAATTCTGGTTAGAGCATTAAATATAATATGTATATGTTCCTACTGCACAAACACATCAGGTTATAAAATTTCAGAGTATTAGTGATAGAGGATACATCACTGGTTAAATAAATTATTTCTTTTCAATTTTTTTGTCTTGTGTTGTGATTAAAACTCAAAATTACTCTCATGTGCAAGTTTGTTGTTTAATGATCGAGTGAGTAAGTAAATTCACTATGATTGAGATAGCTTACTTTATAATTAATTCAACTAGATCTGCAAAGTAAATTTTTGTTAGTATTATTCTTCTCTTTTTTTCGTTTCCACAAGAGTGATTCAAGTAATAATAACACATTTTTAACAAAGAATTGGCAGAGGAAGAGTATTATTTTTCAGATTTTCCTTTTATATATAAAGAGATTTTGTTTTAAGAGTTGCACTTCCTTTGCTGTCAACTTCTGGTGCCTTTAATTAATTAAATTTATCAGAACACTCTTGTGAAACAAAATACTGCTTTCTAGCATGACATGCGTACTGAAAATAGATGCACGTGTGTTGAGTTTTATACTGCCATTGTATTTCTGTATACACCCCTTGGTCAAGAGCATGTGATAATTGGAATGCTGGTGAATATAATTGTGTGCCATTTCCATTTTTTATCATGTAGTTGTTGTTTTTTGTGGTCATGTTTTATGTTATTGTTTTTCCAATTCACAAATCAAGAGACAACATCAGAGAATTTTTTTTCTCAACACTGTGTCTGCACTGTGGATTATCAGGGATAAATTATAAAAGTCTACCCTGCAAGTGATCGTGATATAATGTGTACTGAATAGTTTTCCCTTGAAATTTTTTCTCCTTACTTCAGCAAACTCTATTATATGCATTGGAAAGTGGAAATTGAAAAGATCTATGTTATTAAAAAATGGAGATGGAAGCAAAGCAAAAAACATTTACCGTTTTGTAAACAGTAATTCGTAATTAACATTCAATATAGTGATGTTATCTGTGTTTTAATTTTGGAAAGCTATTTTATGTAAAATGATTTCCATTGAATAATGCAAAATAACTCTTTTGACAATAAATACTAAAGTGGTGTTTTGACAAAATCTGCTGTCATTTATCAACCCTTTGAAGGATTTTCCAACTTCTATTATCTTATTAGTTTTTTATATTCTTTGGACATAATTTCACTCTTAATAAAGTGCTCTGAGGAAATTTGCTGATTCATCTATCTGCATCTTCATAGAGTATTGGAACAAACACCTCAGAGATGCTAAAGAATTAAACTTTAGTTTCAGAGATGACTGATTTAAATAGTCCTTGTTTTTGTACAATGGGTTCATGGGCTGGAATACTGACACAATTTGAAAAACATTAATGTTGAACTTTGACCTTTATTTTATAATATTTATTATTAACATAACTTCTATGCACTCTTCATTGGGGCTAACTTCTTATCCATCAGCTAGCAGGAGTGGATTGAGATAGCATTGGGGTAATTTCAGTTTAAACTCTTATCTGAATATTTTGAAATATTTTTTTAATTGTTTGCTTAGACTAAAAATAATGCTGTCTTCATCATGAATACTTATTGGATATGATGTGACCAATATATGGTATTGTTTGGAATAAATTTTGAATTTACAAGGAAATGTAAATTAGTAAGCTACATTTCACAGCTAGCAAAAACTTTGAGTGCAGTTGTGTGAAAATGAAACTTCTGGAATTGTCCCAATATTGCAGCTCTTGGACAATGTGAATGCAAGGCATTACAGGAAGATGAATTTGATAGAGCATTCTGGCATTAGTTCAAAACTAATTTAATTTTCTGCTGCTGAGAAATACTTTTAATATCATTTAAGTCTACACTGTTTCAGAAAAAGCAATACTGGTAAATTGTGTTATTACAATGAAATATTTTGTAGCCGTGAACATTATGTTAATTGTTTCTTCATGCACTTCTTTAAATACATGGATACATTATATTTTGGATATAAAAATTTTAATTGCAATTGAAGGTTAGGAATGGATATACATTTAGAAGAATACATGATATTTAAATGCAAAACCTAACAACAGGGGTTTGTGTCAGAGTCAGGCCAATATCTTCAATCTTACAAATTTCATACTGCTTACATTTTACTAATTTATTTATTAGTGAAATAGGAGGTAAACAGAGCATATACCAACGGTGGTGTCAACATACTGCAAAACATCTTGCTAAAAATGAAGGCAACTTACAACTAATTTTTTTATTATGATCGAGTAATAATTGTAACTGTGCTTTTTAATTAAAACTATATGTCTAGCACTGCAAAAGAGATTATGTTCCATGCAATGACATTTCACTCAAAATCTGTCACACCATTCAGGAGAGAGAGGAAATAAAAAACACTCTTATATTCCAGAAACATTACCCTCTTTTTTCATTTGCGCTTTTGGATATTGCCAAATGAAATGTTCAATGGTGCACAGGGAGGAAGGGGGGCATTCATTTCATTTAATAACTCAATTGAATACGTTGCAAGGAAACAGCAAATACTAGTCAAATTTAAATTCAGCATAAATGAAAAAGTCTTTGTTAAAAAGCATTAAGTTGTCTGGAATATTATATCTACAGCCCTACTCTCTAGAAAAATGGTTATTGCACTATTGGAAATTTGGAAAAAGAGTTAGACTCAAAGTCAATGTAAGAAAATGTTTGAAACTGAAACATACACGTATTGAATTGCGAATATTGCTTCCTCATTTGCCTCTTGTATAAAATTAAACTAAAAAATTTTAGAGGGGAAAATGTCCCTCCTTTTGCTCCCTGTTGTTCTGCACCTGTTATACTGACTCTCAACAAATGTAGTGATCTTCAATGAGGGACAGATCCAGCCAATCTTTTTGGAGGGGGCCATCATAGATTTTTGTTAAATAATAAACATATTTGTTATTACGTTGTATATTATTTATGTACTGTAGTTATGATACTATATAATATTATTGTGTAAATAATTACATAATTCGAACATAAATGAATATTGAAATCAATTTTGCGAAAACAAGGAAAGTAAACACCATCCCTTGGCCTCTCCTTATCTGCCACCATTCTGCTTCACTGCTCCTTATTCCCATGAGAGCTTCACCTACCAGCCAGATGATAAAATTTCTCTAGGCAAGTCTGACATGAGAATCCTGAATCCTGAAACATTGGTGTATTCGATTTTCATTGATTATTTCCTTTGGGTCATAGGATTCTTTCCAATGCGGTGCTATGGGTTCTGGGCTGAAATAGTTCAGAGTAAAAGCTGAGGGTGGTCAGCACCACCATTGGGAACTCACCAACTCCTTTAGAGGGTTTTGCTCATGAACAACTTGTGTTTCATATCAATCTAATGTTGCCTGTGAAAATGTGCAACGTATTTTAACATGCAATATTTAATTGTCCCAAGATGCACTAGTTTTTATGATTCCTATAACTGCTGGAATCAGACACAAGGTGAGTCCCTTCATCTCCAGCCCTAAATGTCAGGTACTGTTTTTGTCGTAAAGATAGAATATAAAATTGTATGGCATGTTTTAACTATTGTCTTAATTGGATTTTATCTAAGGAGATCACTAGCGGCTCTTATAACATTTGCATTTAAACAGTGGTTACTTATGATAAAAAAAACTAGAAATGTTTTTATATTGTTCATAACAATTGTATACTAACTGAAAACTAGAAGGTATTTTAACTAGCAGAAATAAGAGGCTAATACTAGCAACTTTGAATACCTAAACTCAGAATACTATGACTACAGTTATTGAATCCAATCAATTTATGAAGATTCATGACAACATATTAAATATTTTTCAGCAATAACATATCTCCTTTTTTTACCTATTAGGACCAATCATTTCAAAATTTTCATCTTTCAACACTCCCCACAGTTATTCCTTCTTCATCTTTGCAATGCCTTTATTTTAAGTCATGTTGCTGGACTGCACTCCACCATGTACTTAACTTAGTCAGAAATTTTTATGTGCATATAGCCTAGTACATATTCCTTTTATTTTTCTTGTAAAGAATAACAGTTGTGCTTTTTATTGAATTGGGTACAGTTTTTAGTTATTCCTTTTTTTGTAACTTTTATGTTCTTTCTTCTTTTTACCAATATTGTAAATATCATTTTTGACTTCTTCATTCTAAAGTAATAAATAAAAACATTTTCAGTTGCACCTGGTGAGGGAGAAAGAAGTCTGAAATGTCAAATTTCATAGAATAAAATTAAGATATAAATTTTGGATGTATTTACTGTGGTTCTTAATTATAAAAGGGCTGAAACATATTAGAAAATAGTAATTGTATTTGTGTTGATAGCAGGAGTATAATTTTGACCAGCGTCATACATAATTTTAGACATAAATACATTCAGTGCATATAATAAATATGCTAAACTGTTAAGAATGATTATGACAATGAGGATAATGATTTACATATATTACTTGTATTAATTTGTTCAATTTTTGCATCTGGGAGCTAGAGATTCACCAGGGAAGTCATGTAGCAGACACAGTTGTAGTTCTTCTACAGAAAATGCTTTGTTTATCAAATATTTTTGTAGATCTAATATGAAATTTATGTTCTGTGATATTTCTATAGTGCTGCATAGCTTATTGAAAAGTTTTATCTCAGAATGGTGTTGATTTAATGCATATCTATCTCAGGCATGCTAATAAAATTGAAATTTCTCACGCAGATCTTGTAAATCACTCCATTAAATTATTGAAATGGTGTAGCATCCATAATGTTATACTTATTTCAGTAAATAATTTCGTATGAAGGAGACTGAGTGTGAAGCCATGTCTGCTCGGCTTCCGTAGGTCGCGCGCTTGACGTCAGAATCTGTCCCGTGGGCGTGATGGGCCACACTCCGCCCCATGATACTTTGACATGGTTATTGCATCATACTCCGACTCCAGGAGCGCCGGTTAGCAAACAATGGCGTCCGATTGAGTTAGGAGAGGCGACTTTTTTTTTCTTTCTTTCTTTTTTTTAATTATCCCCCCCCCCTCGCGAATAGGCCGGCTTGGACCACGCGTGCGTGCATGCACCCTGCTTTTACCGGAGCTCAGTACCATTATCTTAGTCAGGGCCGGATTTAAGTAGTGCGGGGCCCCAAGCACAAAATTGTGTTGCCCCCCCCCAAACAAATAGCTCCATCTTTATTAAATAAAAAATGTATTATAGTACTTTCTGTACAGATACAAATGAAAACTGATACTTTTTATAGAAAGTTTAACTTGTGTTACATTTTTTTACATTAAATATATTTTACATATTTTTTTTCTGCTCTTCACTGCAGGAAATTGGTCGATGATGTCTTCAAAACGAAGATTTCTCAGCTTATCATGCTCCATACTCAGGATACGTAGGTCTACTAAATTTCTTGAGGCATAGTCGTACGTAGATAGTTTTGTATCCGCTTCAGTTTACTGAATGACCGTTCTCCAGTACAGTTTGATATCAAGCACAAGTACATTCGTACATTTTTTCGAAACGCGGGGCCCCTGGTGAATGGGGGCCCCCAAGCAACTGCTTGTTTTGCTTGTAGGTAAATCCTGCCCTGATCTTAGTGACTGGGTCATGTAACTTTTTAATAGGGGATCAGCATTTAGCTGAATCCGGTTTTTATCCCCCAGGGTTGCCCTAGGGTTATGGAAGGTGAAATGATGATAGTGAGGAGATAAAGGACACATTCACAAACACACATTCACAGATACACCCATGTCCGAAGCGAGGGATTCAAACCCGCGACCCTTCAATCTGAGATCGGTACGATACTACCACTACTGCCTTAGCGATCTCAGTCATGGGGTCGGACCTTTATTTTATTACTTTCCCGTATACGTGGGTATAAGGAAAGTTATGTTGTGCTGCGGAAAATCGATTTCAAGATTTCGACGAAATTCACGAAATACACCTGTGAAGGTGACATTGGTGACACCTGTGAAGGTGACATAATAATGAAACATAAACATAATGAACCATTTTTTTCAAAACTTTTGTTCACATTCTTTGCGTATGTAATTGTTATCAAGTCGTTTATATGTAAGTATATGTGTTATGGTTACTTTGAATGCTGTTTATTATAGAAAATGTAAAGGGGGTCGATAAATAAAATCTTTCTTTTGAGAGTGGTTGATGCAAGAAGGAGGTTGGGCTTCCCTGGCTTACAGAACAATGCCTTTGCTTTGCGCGAATTAACAATGACTGCTAGACCCATTGATATGAGTAAAAGAAAGACCTTACTGATGTACGGTTTGAAGGAAGGCGTGTAAACGCGTTACTTTAAACCATTAACTTCATCTGAACGACGGATCCAAAACCATCGTTGCTACAACGGGAGGAAAACAAAAAAGTTTATCATTTTAATGTTCATGGTACAATAATGGTGGAAAGAAATGGTGGGCTCCAGTGCACCGGGTTTTGCACATTCTACGCAGCGCCAATCTACAACAAGTATTGTAGTATAATTTCTATGCCAATGACCCCATCTCGATCAGGTTTTGTTCAGTTTCCCTGGTCCCTGGTCCTGGCAAATGCTGAGATGGCCTCTTGTTTGCTCCTGAACAGTAATGTAACTTCGCTCTCTCCACCCAAGACATCATATTGACTCGTCATACACGATTGTAATTGTAGATGTGAGTCAATAAACATTATTATTATTATTATTATTATTATTATTATTATTATTATTATTATTATTATTATTATTGTGTCGTGAACATCCTGACCGCAACACGGGCACTTCGTTTGAAAAGCCAGACCAGACGTTGGCCGCCATGTTCCATGAAGAGTGAGAAGTGTTGAGATACATTTTGAAAATGGCATAAACTGACAATTTTCAAAGCAGACCAACCAAAAATTACACGAATGTGTAATTGAAATAAAAGATTCAATATTTAAAACGGGCTCATTTCAATGACATAACGTGGTGATAATTTTAGTATTTCAAGTCCCTGTTAAAATTGTGACGCAAACTGGAACCTGAAGTTCATTGGCTGCAGTGGGATACGATACGCACGAGCCATCCTCTTTCAACCATTGGTACAATAACTGTATACGTGAAGACGTAGGCTTAGTATGTGTACAATAACTTTAGTGGAATGTAGTTGAGTGGAATCAATGTGGTAGGTAAAATATTTTGTTAGCCTCCCTGGACAATAAGCCCCAAAACCCGTGCTACTAACGACCCTCATTTGTTAAGAGCCATTGGAAGAGATACGTGAGAGAGTTAGGGTTATTTACGAGAGAGATATTACTAACGATCCTTGCAGCGGATACAGCTTTGTACAACCACGGCTTTTATTCCCTCCATTGATTCTCAAATTCATTCAGCAGTAATTGTTAGTGAATTTGTAATATTTTTTCAACAAAATTTACATTCTTTGAGCAACGATTCGTGTAAATATTCCCGCTGTTTCCACGCCTTCGGCGGTATTTGCAGCATAGACAAACATTTGTGAGTGCCCTGTGGTTTGCAATCAGTTGTCTGAAAGTGGAGCTGGCAGTGGAATCAGAGTACAGGTATTGAAAATGTGATACATTGTGGGCGAATTCTCATTTCTTTTTTTGTCCTCGCTCATTTCCTACCCTTCGTGAGCATCTCTGATTTGCTATGATGAATGTACGACCATAGCAAAGGGGGAGGGGAGCCAGCGGGGCCGTTTCCTTCCTGAATATTTTGGGAGGGGTCTCGTAGTTTCACGTAATAAAACATTTTATGTGTTTAATTTTAATTTTTTAATGTATGTATTATAAGGAAGTCGTAGGCTTCCGCGGCCACAGTCATGTGCGTGATCTAGGCTGTTCGGGTGACGCGTATGTTTATAAGCCAACACTTGTACTGTAGTCGTTAACTAGCTATTTTTCAATAATTAAAATGAATTTTTGTGTTTATTTATGAATTACTTATTCATTTTTTAAAACTAGAAGATGCTTGTCAAAACTTTAACATTTTATTTATGTTTTTGGTTATTTAAATTTTACTTTCGAAACGGTGTTACTTGAAATTGTATTTTGACTCTTATAATTTGCGAAAAGTGGTAAACTTGTTAATTTCCGTTTCCCAAAAAAAGTCGGTGAGCTAATTTTGACATGTCATTATATAAAGGTTATAAGATTATATTAAATGTGTTACATAATATGACATGAAATACATTTTTTTTTTACTTTTCAAAAATATGAAAAAATTGGAAATTTTACGGTGTACCAACAGTTAAACGGACGCATTGAGGGTAAAACCTTGAAGAAACTCACGAATCTACTCTTTAAAGGTGGCCAATTGGTACTCGTATAAACTACTAAAAAATGCGCCAAAAAATCCAAATCGGCCGAACTCCGCTAAACACATCGACAAATGTAGGAAAATACTTCCGATAATTGATTAATGTTTTAGAACGCGTCAGCTAAGTCCCATAATGTAGTGATTTTTTATCGCGGAAGGTGGCACTGATCTTCGTCCGCTGTACGGCGAGATCCGACGCCGACCTACACGTCTCTGGCGAGGGGAGGGGCGGTTTTCAACCAGGTATCTCCTACCAGTGGGGCACCGCGGCCCCAGCTGGGACAAGCTCTAATCTCCCCACTGGCCTCCCGGCATGTGCGGTAGTGTAGTATGTCAGGAAGAGGTGAAGATAGGACAAGGGAGGGGAAGGAAAGATCACGCGGTCCGTTTGTTAGGGTACTGCTTCGGCATTCGCCTGGTGTTGAGCGGAGAAACTACACAAAAACGATCAGAGCCGCTGGCCGCAATAATTGTCATCCAGAGAGCGGCTGTACTCGATCTAGCTTTAAAGCTAGCGTTGGAAGTCCTGCCACCGTCGGGACTCAATTTCTGGACCTTCAGGTCAGAGGAACTGGAGTGACATCAACAATTGATGCTTGGAGCAGCATAAGCGGTGAAAATAATTTGCAAATAGTTCTTTGTAGCAACCGTCAAAATAACAATTAATAATAATAATAATAATAATAATAAAAATAATAATAATAATAATAATAATAATAATAATAAATAATAAAACAGGCGAAAATTATGTAAGATGGCCTAGAAATGTTTAACTGTACTCACGCCCGAGTATACGATAATAGAATACGACCAACGCGATCCGGAGTCTATCCCGAAACGGCACTGGATCATTGACTTCCAGGCGGTCGCGACGTCTCTTCCAAAAACCGCAGAGAACGTCTTCTCCCGCTTCTCCCTTCGCCGCCAGCCCACTCCGCGGCCATCTCGAGCGGGAGACGGCGCGGCGGCGCCGCTGCCGATGCGTAGCACCTTGGGCGAAGGCCAAGGCCGTTAGTTCCCCCCCTCCACGCCCGGCCCGCAGCCACGCCTCCGTGACGCCGCGCCGCGCCGCGCGCTTCTGCCCGCGGACAGCATGCGAGGGCGCCCGCCGGAAACGCACCTGCAGATGGACCTGCACGGCGTCCCGGGAGGGCCGATTTATCAGCATGGCGAATGCACGGGGACCCGGGAATAAACTTTTCTGGTTCATTTAGTTATGTGAATGGATATTTTCGTGAATATTTATTATTATTTTTACAGTGATTTCCTTTAAATATTTTGATTTTACGTGGGGATTATTATTTTTAGTTGTATTTCGCTTTATTAGTTTAATGAGAATGTTGATTTGTGGGATCAAAGATATATGGTAATTAGTATATTAGGCTATTAATTATAATGATTTTATTTGTAAATTGTCTTTTGTTGTTTTATTTTCAATATCAATAGTAATATTTTTTGGGGGGTTGGTTGAACTTTTTTTTCCGCATCAAACTCTTAAGATCTGTTAACTACGACATTAGTAATGCTTACGTATTTATGAGAATATGGAAGAGGCTGATTGATTGAAGGGACCATTAAATGAGAATTGACCTTGTTTGACTGATGGATGAGAACATGACGTTGATTATAATTATGTTGACAATTTTGGTAACAATGGATAAAATTTGCAAAGTTGTTATTACTCGCGCAACTTTTCTTGAACGATGGATTGAAGAAATGCGAGTAGAGTGGAGGTATTAGTTACAAAATATGCCACTAGATTTTATGAAGCAATGCCCCTCTCTGCAGAATCAGTCACGCCTTCGCAACGTTCTCAATAACTTGCGTTCTAACTTTCTCAGGAGTTCGAGGTATTTCCTGTGATAGATCTTTACCTGCTTCGGTCATTTCTTTAGATATTTGGAGGAAATAATGGATAGACGTTCTCGTCTTCAAAAGAAAATTGTTTATATTTCATGTCAGTGAAGATTTGTTTGGTATGTTGTGATCAGAGCTCGCTGCGAGCTTTTGCCTTCATATGTTTATTGTGCCAGAGAGAGGGAAGCAAGGTCATCGTTCAAGAAAAGTTGCGCGAGTAATAGTACTTTTTTTATTTCTTCAATATTTCTTTACTTACTTGGTTTTAACGCATTCAGCTAGTTTGTTTTATACATATTAGAAAAACAATGGAATAATCATTAAATTAGTAAATGTTTTTCTATAGTGGGGCAAAATATTTATATTTAAATATAAATATATTTACGTGTACATGGGCTTTTCACTAGCGATTCAAGGCCCTCGGATTAGTTTCGCTCCTTTAATAATTTATACCTTGGTAGAAATATTTAATAAAAACAATATTGAACGATAAACTGGTATTATCCTCGCACGTTTTCTTGAGCCCTTATTTCATCTCCTTCCTTCTTGTTTTGAGCTATGCGAGAGGGGTGGGGTTAGTTATTTTGACGACAGAGTTATTATATGAAATATGTAGCTCTTTTCTGATGCAGAAATAGTTTCTATTACAAGGGAGCGAGCATTTCCTTAAGGTCATTAGATTGTGCCAACAATGCTCGGCAGTAGCATTTATTCTCAATTCAACTAATGTTAGTATAGGAGCGGAGAGACTCAAGAAAATGTGCGCGCATAATGTTGTTTCAGCTGCATCTTCCAAAAATGTTTTCACATTGCTTAAAGAGTTCCGTAAAACGTCCAATTTTTGACGCGACTAGCCCAAGCTTGTCTGTACCCGCACATTCTGCCCCCTGACATTCTTTACCCTCATAAATAAATGCAAATTATTTCCCCAAGCCTCCTAAAAATATTGAAATTTTGTTGAATATAATATATACATAATATTAATATCATTCTCTGGCCGGCACCATTTGATCAAGTCTGCTGGCTTACACAAAATTCAATAAAACATTTGCAGCTTTTTTTTGAGACAATTTTATATTATTTATTTTATATTAATTATATTATTTTAGAATTGGCATGTTTTGAAACTAATGTATGCGAGAACTACAAAAAACTAAAAGCTTTACCTGTTTGTTATTTTTAAATGTGAGTGCAGCAGCAACAGACCCGAGGAGAGGGGGATACAGCAGAACATAGCTCCGGGTAACGCGTCCATTATTTTTATTAAAATTTGAATATTCATTGAATTCATTTTTTTATCGCATTTTACCTTTCACAATTTTTCAAGTTAATATAATTTCAAAGTTAAAAGTATTACGTCACGTTTGCTAATACCGCGAGTACAGAAAAGCGCACACGTAATGAATCGAGCGCACAGAATATGTCTTACGTAAATATATAAATAAAATGGATTGTAAGAAGTAATATACACACGCATTACTACAAGCTTTTTGTATTATTTCTTAGATGCTTCAGACGGGAACAAAACTTTAAGGGGAACACGTACTAGTTGGACGGAGAAAAGTTTGTTATAATTCTATAATGTGTTGGGTGAGCATTTGGAAATACTGCTCTCGAATTAAATGTTCATTTAAGTGAATGTATGTGTTTTATAAAGCATACGAGTATACATCCACTGCAATGACAACCATGACATTTTAACAATATTTTTAGGTTTTCTTGAAGGCGCCCTTGGGTGTCGTAATTTTTTCTCAGCAACGTTTGCAATGCAATTCGTCAATCCAGATCTGGGACCCAACCCAAACGCTCCCCCAAGTGTGAAAGCCTGGATGTTTGGGCTGAGTAGCAAGTATCGGAGTTGCTCATGGTACGAGAGTCCGTGAAAGCGCGAACAAGGGCAGGACAATAGCCGTGTCTCCACGAAGGCGTGACAGAGTTGAAGTGTTCCTACTGTCCAGTAATACCACGACTGAAATCAGTCTATTGTCAGAGTTAATGAGGCGTATGTCCATAGAATTGCGAAAAAGTTAAAGGAAGAAAAGTAGACCACACCTCAGAGGAAGGGAAAAGGTGAACGAAAGAGGGTTACAACCAAGGTTTTGTTCCGTATTTGCTAAGAAATCATAAAAGAACGTTAAGCATCGTGTCTACCGCGAAGGTTTGTCCACAAGAATGAACTGGGGGACCTGCGTCATGCACCTCTATCATTTTCCGTGTGAATTTTTCTAAATTTATTCAAAATAATTACCATCCTAGATCTCATCATATCCAAAGCAATCTTCCCGTAATGACTACTCGTACATTTCTTTTTATTTCGAGAAAACAATTAAAAAATAATTTCAAAAATATTTACGAGGAGAGGGAGCGAACTGTAATTTCCTCTTCCCCAAAATTCTTTGGCCAGCCCGTGGTTTCGTCAGTGGAGTTATGGTCAGTTTTTTTTTGTATTTTAAACTTTATAAAAATAAGTAAAAATGTTCTTTGTCACCTTGGCATGTGAATGGGTACTGAGGAATTAAGAATAACTGTTTCATTTAGGATGCACATGAACTTCCAGCAAAGAAACAATCGAAACCAGAACTTCAGATGCTTGCCTCATTAAAATAGTAAGTACAATAGATAATTCAGTAATAATATATATCATAAAATACTTCTGTTAACCGGTTGTTGTAAGTTAAATATTCAGTTGGCCGCGTTTGCACTGTAGAACGGAAATAATAGGTTGGTCTTGACAGATTACTTCTTCTTTGACGACATTTTTGTGTGCTTATCGCATAGCTTATCGCATACAATAGCGTTCTAGCTGTGGTTTCTAGAAATTGAGGGAGATTACTTCTTCTGTAGGCCTTTTTATGGATCAATGCTGATTTCTTAAACTTTAATGGAGATCGTATTTCTAAACGAGATCCACAAAACTTGGTATTAAAATTATTTGGAGGGAGGAAGTGTTCCATTCCATCGTCCCTAACTACGACTCTCGGGATTTAGGTTTAGATTTATTCACTCAAAAAACCAGTAAACACTGTATGTGACGTAGGGGGGGGGAATTATCTTTGCACGTTTTCTTGAGTTCCAGAATCCCTTTCCGTCATTTTAACTATAAATAGTTGAAAGATAAGTAAAAGTTAAACATAAACATATAAACACATTAAAAATAAATTTTAAAATAAATTTTAAAAATTGCAAGATTAGCAATATTTGAAAAAATAGTCATTTTCGTTTCTGAGTTATGGAAAACTTATTTGCATCCGGACACGAACTGCAAGTATGATTTTTCTGCATTGCAAACAAAATAGCAACTCGCCCTTATCTCTACTCTTACCGTTACAAGCAAAAGGAGAGTTCAACAAAACGTGCGCGTAGTGAAGCTTCATTTTCGTCCAGAAGCAAAACAAGCGGCCATCTCAGCATTTGCTTAATGGATCAGGGAAACCGGACAAAAACCTGATCGAGATGGGGGTCATTGACCGGAAGCTGAAGTACATTATTTGTTACAAACATATTAAGTCTTTAAAAATTATACAATACAAATGATAACTAATTCGTTATATATCACTGTTTTGTTAAAATAAACATTATTTTTCTTTTTGATAATCAGTATTGTCTCTAACTGTATAGAAACAGCGATGCAGCAGAAAAGATTTTACTTTTAACTTAAATTTGTGAACCGACTCAATTGTTTAATGTCATATGGCAGTGCGTTGTAAAGTAACGTACATGTATTGTATGTGGATTTCTGATAGTGAGCTGTTGATACTGACACTTGATAAACGTAAATTTTACGACGTGTGTTGTAATTATAAATATCAGTATTGCATGAAAATATGTCCCCACCGTTAAGTAAGTTACTTTTGACAAATATTACAGATTCGTAAATATATAGGCAAGGTAGTGGTAAGATTCCAAGATCAATGAAGAGGGGCTTGCAAGGGTAACGCGGATGGCATTTTTTCTTAATTCGAATAATTTTCTTTTGCAGACTAAAGGTTTGAGAACTACATGATGAGTTTTCCCAGAATTTTAAATCATATCTAAGGCGGGAATGTAGATTTGCAAAATACACGCAACGAGCTGCATGAAGGCTGATAGAATTTGATAGAATTCTGAATGCGTAACGTAATGAACTTCATTTAGTGTTTAATTTTGTAATATGTGCATTCCATTTGAGGTTTGACTGTATTGACAGACCTAGCAATTTTGCTAGGACATCAGTTAATTGCATATTATTCATTTTCAATGGAGCATGCGATTGCTGATTTGAAAGGCAAAAATACTTTGAAACTGTTTTTCCTTCATTAACTATTAATTTCTTTTTCTATTTCCTAAATCCCCCTACGCCACTGGATATGTTACTACAACTGACGTCGTCCAAAAACATATTAATCAGGTATCAGTACGACAGCTTAATGCAAGAAAGCGGGTCATTAAAGTTGTTCCTCTCAAATCTCCTGAACTGTTGCAGATAGTGAAATACGGTTTTCAAAAATAAGAACACGTGTGAAGGGTAAGCGTTTAAGAATAAATATAATATTTACTAATCGAAAAAAGTCAATTTTTTAAAGAACCATACAGATAACGAGCGTGAAGAGACAAGTACATACATTTGTATCCTACCCTTTGTTACATAGCAATACTTTCGAGAAATGTAAAGGTATTATGACGCACATTGACTCTTAATATTCCGCCAATACTGTGAGGAAACGCGCTTAGAGGCCATTCTATTTTGTTGCGTTGGCCATGCGGGATGGAAAAGATTGTAATGCCAAGATCGTCGCGAGCAGGTCAGGGAAACCCTTGACAAGCAATCTGGGACTTCGCAGTCTCGCAATGTTTTCACTCATAGCCATGCTTTCGGCCTCACTCTACTCTCTTATTATATTATTTTTAGCAATAAAATGCTACGAGATTTAAAAAAAAAAAACATTTCATTTTTAACCCTTATTGGATAGGAGAAGTTTGGATAGTGGTATTTGCTAATAAACAACAAACGTACAAGCGGTACCATGTGCAATAACAAGGAAACCTTCTTTACGTTGTTTGCACCTGAAAACTACGAGTACTTCAAGTATACTACACGTGCAAGAAACTTGTGTGAATAAAACTTTGCAAAATATTTCAAAAGCACAGAAACACAAAGCAAGTTAACAGTTCAACGATAGCTTTATTTGAAGTGTGGTTAAAATTGGCGCTTACGCAACAGAGCAAAATGGTCTCGCAACGCGCTTCCTCGCGTTAGTGGCGGAATGCAGCTACAGCTACCCTCGTAGAATTGTCATGAAGCGGAATTATTACATCTGATAGCTCTAAAGGAGTTAATTGTTTCATATCTTATTAAAGTTACGTTAGGTTTGAATTGAACATAACTTCGAATTTCATGTTTCACCCCAAGATCTTGAGTTAAAACATGAATCGAACGAGACATTTCACAGCATTGTAAGTCTCTCAAAATCTCACAATTTTATCCCCTTACTAAAAATGTATAAGTAGATTTTGCATTATGTTAATGCATTTGTTACAATTTCCATTGTAAAAATTGGTGGCTCTTGAACAAATGTTAGGGTGCAGAAGATAGGAAAACAGAAATTATCGAAAGTTGGTGGAATCAGGAGACCAGGGATGCAATGTCCCCCGTGCCCGTGGTTGCAAAATTGTTTGATAATTTTCAGTATTTCTTTAACTTGGGTCGAAGTTATTCAAACGAATATTGCAAATATGTAATTAATTGTACATAAAATAATACAAAGCTAAAAAACCAATGAAATTGCAACAAATGCAGAAGAGTAAAATATAAAATATAGATATAAATAAGTAATTAATCTTTCCGTGTAACCTTCGCTGTAATAATAAACTAATTCCTTCCCCACTTGTCCTCGTGTTGTGTACATTTACTACCGGAGCTCGAAGCACTGGTTTTTGTCAGCTTATGCGTTTATCCTGAACCTTGTGAACGCTTTCCCATCGCCTAATGTCGTCGTCCACGTTAAAAAAAGAAGGCGTTCGGCTGCCGTCGGCTACTTCCGCCGGCTCACGAGAGCCCTCGCATGCTTCGCAAGGACCTTCCGCGCGGCCCGCGGCGCAGCGCGGCGAGTCGAACAGACGAGCGCGCGCGCGCGCGAGAGAGAGAGAGTGAGGGCCGGCGTGCGCTGATGCATCTGCGGCGGAGCGGAGTGCGCTGTCGCCGGGTCGGAGCGGTTGCCGGCAGCGGAGTGAGCGAGCGAGGTGAGTGAGCGAGCCAACTTCCGCCAGCCAGACCGGGCGGATGCCCCGCGCAGGTGATGTGTGGGCGCTGTCTCCCTGCGATTACTTATTCCTGCTGCTCGCAAGGCTGAGTAAGGCTTCGGCGTCTATTGAGGCTGTGTGTGCACCTGTTGCTCGCGCGAGTGAATTAACACTACAGTGTTGAGTGCGAGTGTTAGTACGTATCTACTTTGGTTTGTAGTCTGTTTCCTTTTGCTTTGTTCGGTCGTGTCAACAAAGCATGAGGGAGGATATGGCAGGTGTTGATCTAAGGTTTGCTTGTCGTATTAAAACAACCACATTTTCCCTGGATTTGGTGAATGACGGCAATATGAAACTGTACTTTATTGTAAACTTCGTTTCTGTTGAGAGCAATATAATAAAGGGAAACATAACATCACTGTAATTTCCTGGAATCTATACTTTTTATTTATACACCTGTGGAGATATGTAGATATCGAAATTTGATTGATGGTTCGTTAAATCTGTTGCACTGCGAAGATTGAGAAGAACCATTATCGATTATAAAATATGATCATAACGAAGAATTCAAACAAGCGCTTAAAACTTGAATTACTTCTGAAATATCTGTTAACATTTGACCCATGAGAGACAAAAATCAGACTTACGTCCGCCTTTCAGACTACAGTTAAGAGCCCTTCCTGTCCAGAGACCGAGGAGCGTTGTAACCCAAGAGTAAACAAAGACTCAGCAGAAACAAAATTAACTTAAATATTGAAGTGATTCATTGCATGACAGACGGATGTAGCCTCGAATAGCCTTGTGGCAAATGAATTTGCTTCTCTTGTTCGCCTCTTGATCCCGCGTTAGATTGTTTAAACTGCCATCACGTAAAGAATCGACTCAGAGAACAGAAAGACCGTTCATAATTATTCACGCACTCATTTTTACAGTTACACTCATTTGCTATAGATATACCGGCGTAAATGAGGAAATGTTACATGTTGAAAAGCGAGTGTCTTTTTTCTTTCTTTTTTTAATGCTAAATTTGTTGTTATTGTAAGACCTCTTGTGTTATCTAACTTGTTAACTATTTTTTAGAATATCATATTTTTTTAGAATATATTGTCATTCGTGTAATAAAATATTAAAAAGGAACACTTGTTAAAACGCCTGTGGGTCAATAGGAAGGCGTGGGCCTCCCAGATCCGAAAGTTTGATCCGCCCTTCCCGTATTACTGACACAATTTTCGCAACGAAATAAGAACTTCTCTCTTAGTTCTTTTATACAAACGGTACATACATTATTTCAAACCTCAAAGAAAATTTAAAAGTTCAAATTATCTTAATTTAGATGTACGTAGATACCCGTGTATCAAATACACGGGTAACAAGCTCGAAAGGCCGATTAGCTAATTGAACTTTACTTCTGTTCCCTGTCTAGTTAAATTTTGGTATGAGCAGGTTAATTGTGCCAAAACACAGAATTGCATTCAGCTACTTTAATGAATTGGGAAGGCTTAGAGATCTGAAATCTTGACATGAGAAATTACATTGGTACAAAAATATATTATATTTGCAGCTGGGATGATTACGGATTTTAGCGACAGTGCGGAATATTAGGAGCTCAAGCTTCTATGAATTTCGTTACAGCATACGTGCTCAGATGAATTCTGAAACAGTTTGTATGAGCTTCGTTTCAGCATACGTTCTTTTCCTTAGAGAACATGAAATAAAAATGTTATTTCAATGTGTAGCATCGTTACTAGCTTTATTAATTTTTTTAAATTTAACGTCAAACCATTAAAAAAACCTGTGTGTAACGTAGTCTAGGGGGAAAAGTAGGAGCTGTTCGCGGTTTCCGAAATCCCGCCCTCGGTCTTTTGCTGTACTAAGTTGATTTATGAATAGTGATGGTAATGAGCGGTTTTGGCAAATTTAAACCAGAAATATTTGGTCCTTTGTAATAGATTCGATTTACTTCGGCAAGTGAACCTCCAACCAATGTGTGTTAAAGTATGAGAAATTGTGAATAGTTATTAATAATAATTGTATGTATTGTTATATAATGTAAATCTCTGGAATACAAACAAAATAATGCAGAATTATGAAGTCTATATACCTAAGAATTCATCTTGATTCACTCTACCATATTGATTTGTAAGTTACTTTTTGCAGCTCTGACATAAAAAAATCGATAGTTGCTTATCACGTCAAAGCCCGTCAATTAGTTCAAACGTTACGAGGCCGAGGAGTAACTTATGAACCATGTGATGAAACACATTTGTTCAGCCGAGTATGTAAAAGGACGTTGCCTTCACATCAGCAAAATATTAACGAGCATTGATAGTTGAAGTATTATTTAATAATTAATTTGTATGTATTGTATAAATAATTAGATTAATGGGTCTCCAAATTTAAGTTACAGAAAATTTTAGATATTATTAACAATACTACTAACGGTGAGCAGCGACAAAAACGCATAAGCAGTAGAGAAAA
>BOPP01000069.1:17776-36593 GCA_017312745.1 Gryllus bimaculatus | reverse complement strand
TCTATGCGCTTTCTTAATAAAACTTTATAATTTGGGAACTCTTACTATAGTTTGGATTTGACATTAAGAAGTGATCATGATAAATGTATTTATAAAAGCTGTTTCCTTTTGTAATTATTATTTCTTCTTTAAGAATGCTTACATTGTTTTTGGACCACGAAACTTATTTGACTAGACTAATTTGAACTTCGTTGAACACTGAGGACCTGCAAGTAATAATTGAAAGTTCAATAAAATATCAATAATGTGCATAAATACAATGGATTTGAATTTGATCTCTTTGTCATATTCCATATCCTAAAGTAAGCACTGCATGAATTATTTTTATTACACAGGGCTATGTGCCCCTTCCAAAATGTTCAAGTGCACACATGTCTGGTTTTTACTATGTGAGCAAATTCAAGGCATTCTCAAATGCAAAACTGGTATCTTACTTTTCAGGATCTCTTAGAACTGATATAACCTAATTAAATTTGGCTTCATTGAAATGTTTCGTCTTTTGTGGCTCATGACAATTATGAGCTTTACTTGTTCATTTTGAAAATGTATAAAAAAATAATGTAAATTATTTCAAATACAGTTTGGAATTGAAAATATATCCATCAAGTGTTTTCTCTTATTGATTCCCCAAATTTATGAATTTCAAATGCTATCACATTTGTTCATTTTCCTGTTTGTGGCTTTCATGCCTGCGAAACTTATAAGATTAATGTGATTGAGTTGTATTGTATTAATTTATTCATACTTTTGTTTCACTGGAGTCATTTGCAATTTGCAGCACACAGCTATCAATAAGTAAAGGTTAGAACGAATAAATTAGTTTTATGAAATGTAAAAAACTGAAACTTTCATTTATTTATGGTTGTGCGCCACATGTTCCTAAAGAGTTAAGTGAAACAAGGGAACAAATAAATTAATTCAAAGAAATGAAATAACACCAATCGTATTTAAAAAATACTCAATATAATTGAATTTTGCTTAATTTTGTTTTGATTTTTGTTGGGTAGGTAAGAGATTTCTCGCTATTAAATGTTAGAGAAAATATTTGGCAAAATATGAAATATTTCAGATTTAATCTTAATGTATCAAATTCTATTCAGCAACTGTTTTTATTGTCAAGTTTTCAAAAAACAAGTGCTTTCAAATTTTGCATTTAAAAAATGAATGTTACAATATCTGGATTCAAATTTACTATTTAAAGATTAGGGTATAAAACAAGGCAAAACTTCAAGCAAACATGGGTTGATTCAAATAATTTCATTGTTGGTATACTTTATTTTTTTGTAGTGGCGAAAAAATGTGGGATGTGAAGCTACTTGCCGAAGTTCCGAGAGAGTCAACCATGAATTGCAAACATTTCAGGGTACTACGTAGGCGAAGGGACCACCAGAAACAGTTGATGGTTTTGAGGTCCACACATGGCGCATACGGTGCGTCAACCACAAAAATAGCTGGGCCAAATTTTACTATTGATTCTGGTAGGGAGGACTGTATTTCAGTGTGCCGTAACTATTCCTTTTTTCATAGTTGGAGAAAGACAGCGAAAAATATTCATACTTTTGCCATTTTCGAAATTCCAGAGTTAACCGTGAAAATCCGACCAATACTACTTTTATAAGTGTATGTTACTCTTTAATTGGATTGTTGGTGAAGTAGATACCTTTTTATTATGATAAATAAATAAATATATTGTCAGGTATCAATATTTTAATTCAACTTATGATTATTTCGATCGCGTAGCGATCATCTTCAGAGCTAAAATGTGAAATACAAATATTATAAACAGGTTGTAGTTATTGTCTACAAGATGCGTAAGCAAACTGCAAGGTATGTACGATCCAGTTTGCTTACGCATCTTGCAGACAATAACTACAACCTGTTTATAATATTTGTATTTCACATTTTAGCTCTGAAGATGATCGCTACGCAATCGAAATGATCATAAGTTGAATTAAAATATTGATACCTGACAATATATTTATTTATTTATCGTATGTTACTCTATTCTTAAAATAAATTTAAAGAAACAATTTGGAGCCGTTTTCGAGAACATTTTGAAAATGTCCGGGGGGCTTTATGTAAAGTACCCCCAAATTTTAAAGAATGTTTTTCAAAATCTTGAAGCTTCGAGTCGAGCCAGATGGACAGGGATTTGTTCAATTTGGAAAAAAAAATTATAATCGTGGTTTAGTAGTGTTCACAGACGGACTGACGCACGTTTTGCCGCCAATTGATTTTTCGGTATCAAGGTCCCAACAAATAAGGATTCTGGCTACATCACGTGTTAGAGGATTTTTTTCTTAATTTAGCAACTGGATGTATTCATTTTTTTCGATATCAAGCTCGGCAATTAATTTTTTTGCTACCGAAAATCCACAGTTCTTTCGCGCAGAATTACATAACTTTCTCTGTACTTCGTACATTACTCCGCATATGCGTATGTACACGGGAATGTACACATTAATTCAACGCTGGAATTTTGTATTGTTCCACGTGCTTTACGTACAAAATATATGCAAGGCATAGTCAGAGTATTTTTCTGACGCCATCAGCTGCTGGGTTCTTGTGGAGGAAGGTGGGAAAATGAGAGCAGTGGCCGGATATAAATGCCACTGCTCGAAGAGTTACTGCTTTACACAAATTGGCGTATAATTTTCGAAAAATATGTTCGACGGACCCAGAATAAATATTTCCAACACATTTTACAAAATTAAACGCGCGTGTGACGATTCTTAGACGCCCAAATACTCGTGTGGATATTACGAGTATATTCCGTCGGCAAGAGGAAACTTTCTTGGAAGGCAACGCAAGCAGAAAACTGATGTATAGAGTGTCAATATTTGTAGGACGCTGATTGTATGTGGACAAACCTCACCGACAAAGCTGTACTTGTGCAGATGTTATTGCAATTCATCGCAGAGTGTGAGGGCTCTATTTTGTATCGCTTGCGCCGTATCATCAACTGAATGACTTTATCAGTCTTACCAGCGAGACCAAACGACATTCAAACGGGGAATAAGAAACACGTTCTTTCCGTATTTTAATTTTTTCTGGCATGTTTTTCTGAAATATGTTAAATCGAGATACGTAATACTTCATAGAGCGTTTCTATCGCATAGTGTTCCTACAACACTAAAATGATGGATTGAGTTTAAGCATTGTCTACTTGATTTTAAAAAGTAATTGATGTTGCTGCAATTTGTTGTCAATTTTGGCGTTGGTCACGACCAGAATATCGCAGATATTAATAATCGTAACTGCGGAGCGAAATACGTAGACACAACAGAAGCCAACATTTTTGAAAAATAACAAATGGACATTATAATCTTGTGCACAAAGGGAACACATGGGGTAAAAGTGACGCATTCTTCTTAAACTGCTGACGTTCTTTCGATTTATGTGATTTTTCAAAATTACGGAGGTTTTCTTGAAAATCAGCCAATTTTTATAAGCATCCTTTGCTCTATTTGGAAAAAATAATGAATTTTGAGGCATTTTTAACATTTCGGAAATGTCTTAGGGATTTCTTGCTAAGAACACTCCCAAAATAAAATACCCATTTTAAATGCTAGTGTCCGTAATATTGGGCAGATTGATGTGGGAACAGAAATGGTGTAAATCTTGTGTACGATTTAGGCGCTGTTGTAGTTCAGAAGCGAACGGACTGACAGACACTTGGTGAAAAAACGAGTTATGTATATTCTGTAAGGATCCACATAACGAAAATTTCAATACGTATTAACCCCCCCCCCAAAAAAAAGTATAACCGCAACCAATACCTTATCTGAAACAATTTAACGTCTTGACTTAAATCAATATATTAAATCGTGTAACCCCAATTGGAAGATACTTTTTTTTTTCTCCCAAGTAACACTTTTGTTGGGAATTGCCATCACGAACTCCATTGCCTTTCGAGAACGCCCCACATCTCTCCCAGACGCTAACGTTCGTCCCATGTTGCAGGATCTTCGGAGCGGGCTGCGGGTCTCAGCAACGGCGGCGGTTGCTGAGCGGAAAGCGGGGACGCTGCTGTGACGGTGTGGTGAGGGCGGAGGCGACGGCGAGTGAGAAGGCAGCTGCATACGCGTTCACCAACTCAGGGAGGAGCAGCCATCATGCCAGAGGGACGTAAGTAATGCCTTTGTACTACAAAAGCCAAGCGATGTATTTTCATGTGGGGTTTTCAATACACATAATAGCTATGTATTAAAACACTTGTGTTTTCCTGCTAATCGATTTGCAAGTATATATTCGCCATATAATAATGTTTAAGTGGTATAATTCTGTTAAGTTCAATGCCTATTTTTCCATTAAAGTGAGAAATATTTGGAAAAGTTGTACAGGCTACTTTTGGTCACGAGTGTAAATACCTAATTTTTGCAGTTATTAACTTTATATATACATATATATATATATATATATTCCTGTGATGTACTTTAGAAATATTTAATCCCTTTAAAAGCAATGTTCTAAAGTGTAATTTTGTTTAAAGGTTTAATATCTACCAAATCAGAAGAATTTGAGGCTAATGTATTGTGAACAATATTTCTAATTTTCTCTTCATAATAGCATTATTTATAAAGATTCTGTATTTTGTCTAATAAATTAAGTAAAATTTCATTACTGTAGCCATGATCAATTATCATATTTTCACTCTTTAAATTTTGTACACAAGCTTAAAGGTATTGTTGTAACGTAACGTTTGTACATTGTAAACGCTTCGTGTAATGGTTTCTTAGCTAACCTGATTATTGCTACAACCCATTCGGATGATCTCTTTCTTTAAGCAGTTCTGTAAATTTCTATTCTCTTTCCCCCAGATATTGTTTGAATTTCCAGCTTTTTGGGCATCTGATATACTGTATTAAATTGTAAAAAATTCAGCCTAGAACACTGTATATTCCACTCTTGATCGAGCCAAGTAAGTGAAGTGTTGTTTCTGGGCGAAACTGTGTTCTTTACTATGTACTTGTTACAAAATAATACTGCTGCTAGTTTTTTGGTCACGGTATCCGATTAATCTACTCATTGCGTAATAATGGTAATAATTTGCTTCAAAGGTTTTTCGCTCTCTCACTGTCCATTTGTACTTATTGTTAAAGTATCGAGGCTTCCAATTTTTTTCTCAAGACGCATCCACATTTTAGGATCCAGCTTTTTTCATGCTTATAAAAATTGCAAAGGTGAATTTTCGATAAATTTTCTAAATTTTTGAAAATTTCGAAAGTTTGTACATTAGTTTCACAAAAAGAGTAGTTTTGGTGTAATATCGCGTGAAATAAAGGGAATTTTTAAAATAAAATTTTGTAAAAAAGGCCCTAAAATTTTCTTGAAACTTTGTAAATGGATAGTGATAAATCCACTAAATAATATGACATGAAACCCACAATACATTAAATGTATTGTGTACATTTTTCAAAAACTTTTCAAGTGTAATTTTCAATATATCGCTTAGATAGTTACTATTTACGCAACGGGCATTTTTCATATACATTATTGAATTTCAAAATGTTTTCCGCCAAATTTCTGAATTCGGGCACAATTTTGTTTCACGTGTATTTCCTACACTAATAGTCACTTTGAAGTCTGGTTTGCTCCATTGAATTTCTCAACGAAAGTTGTATACACATACGTGATTTAAGAACAAAGCGACGAAATTAAATATTTTTCAATTTTTTCACCAAATTTCTGTATATGGGCACAATTTTGTTTCATGCGTTATTCCTAAACAAATAATCGGATTGTAGTCTTCTTTGCTCCATCGAATTTCTCTTCTAGAGCTGTACTCACATACGTGATTTCAGAGTGATGCGTCGAAATTAATATTTTTCCTATTTTTCCACCAAATTTCTTAATTCGGGCACAATTTTTTCACGCGCATTTCCTTAGCTAATAGTCGGATTGAAGTCTGGTTTGATCCATTGAATTTCTCGTCGAGAGTTGTACTCACCTACTTGATTTCAGAGGGAAATTACGAAATTAGGTTTTTCCCAATTTCCCCCCAATTACGGGATAAGGGCTTTATTTGATTTCAAGCGCTTAATACCAAAACTAATAGTCGCATTGACGTCTGCATTGCACCATTGAAATTCTCGTCGAGAGTTGTACTCACATACTTGAAATTCAGAGTAAAATTACGAAATTAAATTTTTCCCAATTTTCCCCCCAATTTCGGAATAAGGGCTTTATTTGATTTCAAGCGCTTAATTTTAAAACTAATAGTCGGATTGACGTCTGCTTTGCAGCATTGAATTTCTCGTCGAGAGTTGTACTTACATATGTGATTTCAGAAAGAAACTACGAAATTAGGTTTTTTCCAATTTTGTACCCGCATTTCGGGATTTGGGGTTCATTTGAGTTCACACGCTTAATTTCGAAACTAATAGTCGGAATGACGTGTGCTTTGCACCATTGAATTTCTCATCGAGAGCGGTACTTACATACGTGATTTCAGAGGGAAACTATGTAATTGAGCTTTTTTCAGTTTTTTGCCTAAAATTCAGGATTTGGGCTTCATTTGAGTTCACACGCTTAATTTCGAAACTAATAGTCGGATTGAAGTCTCCATTGCACTATTGAAATTCCCGTCGAGAGTTGTACTTACATAAGAGATTTCAGGAAGTAATTACGAAATTAGGTTTTTTCCAATTTTTTACCCGAATTTTGGGATTTAGACTTCATTAGATTTCAAGAATTTAATTTCGAAACTAATATTCGGATTGACGTCTTCTGTTCAGCATTGAACTGCTCGTCGAGAGTTGTACTTACATACGTGATTTCAGAAACAAACCACGAAATTAGGGTGTTTCAATTTTTTACCCGAATTTTAGGATTTGGACTTCATTTTGTTTCAAGGGCTTAAATTCGAAACTAAAAGACGGATTGCCGTATACCTTGCACCATTGGATTTCTCGTCGAAAGTAGTACTTATATACGTGATTTCAGTAAGACACTACGAAATTAAGTTTTTTCACATTTTTTGCCCGAATTTCAAGATTTGGGCTTCATTTGGTTTCAAGCGTATATTTTTGAAACTAATAGTCAGATTGACGTTTCCTTTGCACCAATGAATTTTTCGTCGAGAGTTGTAATTACATACGTGATTTCAGAAAGAAATTACGAAATTAAGTTTTTTCCCATTTATTGCCCCAATTTTGGGATATGGGCTTCATTTGGTTTCAATGGTATATTTTCGAAACTACTAGTCGGATTGACGTTTGTTTTGCACCAATGAATTTCTCGTCGAGAGTTGTACTTACGTAAGTGATTTCAGAAAGAAATTACGAAATTAAGTTTTTTCGCATTTTTTGCCCGAATTTCGGGGTATGGGCTTTATTTAATTTCAGGCGTATAATTTTGAAACTAATTGTCAGATCGATGTTTCCTTTCCACCATTGAATTTCTCGTCGACAGTTGTACTTATATACGTGATTTCAGAAAGAATGTACTATTTTTTTTTCATTTTTTGCCCGAATTTCGGGATTTGGGCTTCATATAAATTCTACCGCATTATTTTGAAACTAATAGTCGGATTGCCGTCACCTTTGCACCATTGATTTTCTCGTCGAGAGTTGTACTGACATACGTGATTTCAAAAAGAAACTACGAAATTAGGTGTTTTTAATTTTCCCACTCAATTTTTTACATTGGTACTTCATTTGGTTTCAAGCGTATAATTTCGACACTAATAAACGGATTGACGTTTCCTTTGCACAATTGAATTTCTCGTCGAGAGTTGTACTCGCATACGTGATTTCAGAAAGAAATTACGAAATTAAGTTTTTCCCATTTTTTGCCCCTATTTTGGGATTTGAACATTTTTTATTTCAAGCGTATAATTTCAATACTAATAAATGGAATGAGGTTTTTTTCCATCATTGAATTTCTCGTCGAAGGTTGTACTTACATACGTGAATTCAGAAACAAACTACGAAATTAGATTTTTTTTCAACTTTTCGCCTTAGTTTTGAGATTGGGGGCTTCATTTGTTTCATGCGTATTATTTCGACCGTAATAGTCGGATTGAAGTTTCTTTTGCACCATTGAATTTGTCGTCTTGAGTTGTACTTACATACGTGATTTCAGAACGAAATTACGAAATTAAGTTTTTTCCCATTTTTTGCTCGAATTTCGGGATTTGGGCTTTATATGATTTCAAGCGTATATTTTTGAAACTAATAGTCAGATTGACGTTTCCTTTGCACCATTGAATTTCTCGTCGAGAGTTGTACTTACATACGTGATTTCAAAAAAAACTACGAAATTAGATTTTTTCCATATTTCCCCTCAATTTTGAGAGAATTTTGATTTTCAGAAAGAATGTAATAAATTAAGTTTTTCCATTTTTTGCCCGAATTTCAAGATTTGGGTTTCTATTGATTTCAAGCGTATAACTTTAAAACTAATAGTCAGATTTAGGTTTCCTATTCACCATTAATTTTCTCGCCGAGTGTTGTATTTACGTACGTGATTTCAGAAAGAAAATACGAAATTAAGTTTTTTCACATTCTTTGCCCCAATTTCGAGATTTGGGCTTCATTTGGTTTCAAGCGTATAATTTCGAAACTAATAGTCAGATTGACGTTTTCTTTGCATCATTAAATTTCTCGTCGTGAGTTGTACATACATACGTGATTTCAAAACGAAATTAAAGTTTTTTCCCATTTTTTGC
Source organism: Gryllus bimaculatus (assembly GCA_017312745.1). Taxonomy (NCBI): domain Eukaryota; kingdom Metazoa; phylum Arthropoda; class Insecta; order Orthoptera; family Gryllidae; genus Gryllus; species Gryllus bimaculatus. The sequence continues at coordinate 27,922 of BOPP01000069.1, read as the reverse complement.
TCGAATTTAGGGGTTTGGGCTTCAAATGAATTCTAGCGCATAATTTTGAAACTAATAGTCGGATTGACGTTAGCTTTGCACCAAAGAATTCTCGTCGGGAGTTGTACTTACATACGTGATTTCAGAAAGAAATTACGAAATTAAGTTTTTTTCCCATTTTTTGCCCCAATTTTGGGATTTGGGCTTAATTTAGTCAGATTTAGGTTTCCTATTCACCATTAATTTTCTCGCCGAGTGTTGTATTTACGTACGTGATTTCAGAAAGAAAATACGAAATTAAGTTTTTTCACATTCTTTGCCCCAATTTCGAGATTTGGGCTTCATTTGGTTTCAAGCGTATAATTTCGAAACTAATAGTCAGATTGACGTTTTCTTTGCATCATTAAATTTCTCGTCGTGAGTTGTACATACATACGTGATTTCAAAACGAAATTAAAGTTTTTTCCCATTTTTTGCTCGAATTTCGGGATTTGGGCTTCAAATGAATTCTAGCGCATAATTTTGAAACTAATAGTCGGATTGACGTCTCCTTTGCACCATTGAATTTCTTGTCGAGAGTTGTACTTACATACGTGATTTCAGAAAGAAATTACGAAATTATGTTTTTTCACATTTTTTGCCCCAATTTCGGGATTGAATTTTACTATTCGCCATTAAATTTCTTGTAGATATTTGTACATACATACGTGATTTCAGAAAGAAATAACGAAATTAAGTTTTTTCAAATTTTTTGCCCGAATTTCAAGATTTAGGCTTCATTTGGTCTCAAGCGTATAATTTTGAAACTAATAGTCGGAGTGACGTCTACCTTGCACCATTGAATTTCTCGTCGAGAGTTCTACTTACATACGTGATTTCAGAACGAAATTAAGTTTTTTCACATTTTTTGCTCGAATTTCGTATTTGGCTTCATATGATTTCAAGCGTATAAATTTGAAAATAATGGTCGGATTGACGTTTCCTTTGCACCATTGAATTTCTCGTTGAGAGTTGTACTTACATACGTGATTTCAGAACGAAATTACGAAATTAAGTTTTTTCCCATTTCTTGACCCAATTTCGGGATTTGGTCTTCATTTGATTTCAACCGTATATTTTTGAAACTAGTAGTCAAATTGACGTTTCCTTAGCACCATTGAATTTCTCTTCGTGAGTTGTACTTACATACGTGATTTCAAAAAGAAACTACGAAATTAGATTTTTTCCATATTTCCCCTCAATTTTGAGATTGCGGCTTCATTTGGTTTCAAGCGTATAATTTCGACACTAATAATCGGATTGACGTTTCCTTTGCACCATTGAATTTCTCGTCGAGAGTTGTAATTACATACGTGATTTCAGAAAGAAATTACGAAATTAATTTTTTTTCCATTTTTTGCTCTAATTTCGGGATTATGGCTTCATATGATTTCAAGCGTATATTTTCGAAACTAATAGTCGGATTGACGTTTCCTTTGCACCATTGAATTTCTCGTCGCGAGTTGTACTTACATACGTGATTTCAGAAAGAAATTACGAAATTAGGTTTTTTCCCATTTTTTGCCCGAATTTCGGGATTTGGACTTTATTTAGATTCAAGCGTATGATTTTGAAACTAATAGTCAAATTGACGTTTTCTTTGCACCATTGAATTTTTCGCCGAGAATTGTACCTATATATGTGATTTCAGAAAGAATGTACTAAATTAAGTTTTTTCCCATTTTTTGCCCGAATTTCGGGATTTGGGCTTCTATTGATTTCAAGCGTATAACTTTAAAACTAATAGTCAGATTGAGGTTTCCTATTTACCATTAATTTTCTCGTCGAGAGTAGTACTTACATACGTGATTTCAGAAAGAAAATACGGTATTAAGATTTTCCCAATTTTTTGCCCCAATTCCGGGATTTGGGATTCATTTGATACAAGCGTATATTTTCGAAACTAATAGTCGGATTGACGTTAGCTTTGCACCAATGAATTTCTCGTCGGGAGTTGTACTTACATACGTGATTTCAGAAAGAAATTACGAAATTAAGTTTTTTCCCCATTTTTTGCCCCAATTTCGGGATTTGGGCTTCATTGGATATCAAGCGTATATTTTCGAAACTAATAGTTGTATTGACAGTTTCCTTTGCACCATTGAATTTCTCGTCGTGAGTTCTACTTTTATACGTGAGTTTAGAAAGAATGTACTAAATTATGTTTTTACCCATTTTTTGCCCCAATTTCGGGATTTGGGCTTCATATGAATTCTAGCGCATAATTTTGAAACTAATAGTCGGATTGACGTCTCCTTTGCACTATTTAATTTCTCGTCGAGAGTTGTACGTGATTTCAGAACGAAATTACGAAATTAAATTTTCTTCAATTTTTTGCCCGAATTTCGGGATTTGGGCTTTATTTAGATTCAAGCGTATTATTTTTAAACTAATAGTCAAATTGACGTTTCCTTTGCACCATTGAATTTTTCGTCGAGAGTTGTACTTACATACGTGATTTCAGAAACAAACTATGATTTTAGTTTTTTTTCTATTTTCCCCCTCAAGTTTGAGATTGGGGCTTCATTTGTTTCAAGCGTCTAATTTCGACTCTAATAGTCGGATTGACGTTTCTTTTGCACCATTGAATTTATCGTCGAGAGTTGTTCTTACATACGTGATTTCAGAACGAAATTACGAAATTAAGTTTTTTCCCATTTCTTGACCCAATTTCGGGATTTGGTCTTCATTTGATTTCAACCGTATATTTTTGAAACTAGTAGTCAAATTGACGTTTCTTTAGCACCATTGAATTTCTCGTCGTGAGTTGTACTTACATACGTAATTTCAGAAAGAAATTACGAAATTAAGTTTTTTTTCCATTTTTGCCCCAATTTCGGGATTTGGGCTTCATTTGTTTTCAAGCGTATATTTTCGAAACTAATAGTCAGATTGACGTTTCCTTTGCACCATTGAATTTTTCGTAGAGATTTGTACTTAGATACGTAATTTCAGAAAGAAATTACGAAATTCAGTTTTTTTCAATTTTTTTGCCTCAATTTCGGGATTTGGGCTTCATTTGGTTTCAAGCGTATAATTTCGGAACTAATAGTCGGGTTGACGTTTCCTTTGCATCATTGAATTTGTCGTCGAGAGATATACTTACATACGTGATTTCAGAAAGACATTACGAAGTTAAGTTTTTTCCCAATTTTTTGCCCGAATTTCGGGATTAGGGCGTTATTTGATTTTAAGCGTTTAATTTTGGAACTAATGGTCGAATGAACGTCTTCTTTGCACCATTGAATTATTCGTCGAGAGCTGTACTCGCATACGCGAAGGTAAAACGATGCGACGATATTATTCCCCCCCCCCCAATTTTTTAACTAAAATTCTGAAGACGTTCCTAATATTATTTCAAACATATTTCACAAACTTACACTAGGATTGAAGCCATGTTTGCTCCATTGAATTTCTCTTGTAGGGCTGTACTGACATACGTGATTATAAAACGATGGAACGATATTAATTTTTTCCAATTTTTTAACTAAAATTCTAAATTCGGGCCCAATATTGTTTTACACATATTTCCTAAACTAACGGTAGGATTGAAGTCTGGTTTGGTTCTCTGAATTTCTGTATTAGAACTGTACTCTCATATGCGAATTCAGAGCGATGCGTGGTAATTAATTGGTTCCAATTTTTTAACTACAATTCTGAATTCGGGCACAATATTGTTTTACACATATTTCCTAAACTAACAGTAGGATTGAAGTCTGGTTTGGTCCAGTGAATTTCTCTTCTAGAATTGTACTTACATACGCGAATTCAGAGCGGTGCGTGGAAATTAATTTTTTTCCCAATTTTTTCACCAAATTCTGAATTCGGGTCCAATATCGTTTCACGCGTATTTCCGAAACTAATAGTCGCATTGAAGTCTGGTTTGCTCCATTGAATTTCTCTTCTTGAGCTATACTCACATACGTGATTTCAGAGCGAAGTGTCGAAAATATTTTTTTTCTAATTTTTTAACCAAATTTCTGAATTAGGGCACAGTTTTGTTTAACGCGTATTTCCTAAACTAATAGTCGTATTGAAGTCCTGTTTTCTCTATTGTATTTCTCGTCGAGAGCTGTACACACGTACGTGATTTCAGAGCAAAGTGAGGAAATTATTTTTTTCAATTCTTTTCACCAAAATATAAATTTGGGTACAAAACTTTGGGTATCATCCTTTCAGGGTTTGTCTCGTTTCAGGTTTTGCTTCTTTCAGGGTTTGGGTTATTTGAGTTATTTTTTCCTTAGGCGCTTTTCCGCTGCTTTGATTGGGTGGAGAGTCCATCTGGGATCTATATCAGGTTTCGAAAGGGTGGTAGGGCGTCCGATTAGTAAGGGCTACATCCCAGTTGCGTAATTCCTGTTGATGTAGTGAACATGCGCGAGCAACCGGCCAGCTTTGGCAACGGAAAGCACTTGCGTTGCAGTGTCCGCGCGCTGGGCGTGGGTGTGCGCGCTGGCGGTGGTGGCGGTGGTGGCGGCGGCGGTGGCGCTGCCGCTGCTGCTGACGCGCTCCGCCCCCTCGGCCGGCGACGGGGCCCGCGGCGACGCCCGCGCCCTCGCCCTCGCCGCGCTGCAGGCCGCGCCGCTCATCGACGGGTGAGTACCGCCTCAGGGGCCCAAAGCGTCCACTGACCAGGGTGACCTATAACTCCCATATAACGGGGTGGAGACCATTACGGTGGCGCGCTCTGCAGCATCACCTTCTTTACAGGAACTAAAACACGAACTGCTACCAACGATACTTAAAACGTGCGTGGCTGCTGCGTGAGTTCGCGGGTCGCAAGCAGGCCCATAATATTACAAAAAATAACGTCTATGTTTGCGCTTTCTTCAGAGGTTTCGTATAATTATAGGTTATGAGTAATTGTACATTTAGAAGAAACTTTTCGTATTTCTCACAAATTACTCAATTTGTATGTGGGAAAGTTGGCGAGCCTAATCTGCAGCTGCACCCGGCGACACTAGCGCATCCTATAGTAGCAACCTCGAGCTTTGTCCCCGGTTTTGATGGAGAGTTGCCGGGCCCTGCCACTGACCGCGCTGCTGTTTCGCTGGCAGGCTGGTCCTGGGGTTCGCGCACAGTTTTCGACATGCGATTTTCCCTGCAACTCTGCCCCTGGCAGGTATCAGTTGTTGACGGTTTCATCCAATCGGGGGCTTTAACGTCACCATAGTGATGTCGGTATGGTGACGTTGAAGCTTCTGATTGGATGAAACCGTCAATAGCCGATACCACAGTGTTGCACAAATCACAGAACCGACAGCTAGTTCGAAATCATCCGCTGTTTGATGGAGAATTGGCCGGCTGCCCTCAACGGTAGTTCCGATCAATACCACGCAAATGCCTGAGCAGTACCCCACCAAACGGGCCACGGACCGCGCGCGATCTTACCTTCCTCTTCCTTGTCCTATCCTCTCCCCTTCTTACTTACTTACTTACATACACACACTAACATGCACTACACTAGCACATATGCCAGGAGACCGGAGCTTAGAGCTTGTCCGGGTTGGGGCGATGCCCCGCTTGTGAGAGATACTTCATTAGGGAAAACGCCGCTAGTCGGCGGCACGTTGGCGCTGGATCTCGCCGCCTCCGACGCTAAACATGCTCTACACTAATGAGACAAATAACCATAGCGGTTGAGGCGCCCAGACGCTGACAATCACTGCCAATCAATGAAAACGTGCACTACACTTACGGGACTAATACATTTAGCCGTTGACGCGCCGCAATCAATCAATCCATCAATCGCCGGAATAGCGGCGTGAACTCAGAGCGGCATGAAAGGGAAGGAAACAGATAGAAAAGTATAGAAATAGGAAAAAATAAGAATAAAAAAGTATTCTCAGCCGGGGGAGGTTTTTATTGCAAGCTACGTCGCATTTCAGTTATTTATGCCCTTCACATTACGACGGAAACTGGAACTTTACAGTTCACTGAGCCTTAATGAATTCTCATGTTGACTTATGAGCGGTGTTATATCCCCTAAGGTGGCGGTGTTCCTCGCAGCTAGAATGTGAGGTTCAGCCCCGACCTACACGTCACATTGCAAGGTTTCCTTCCTCATGTTATCTTCGCCAGAGGTTCCAGCCGGAACAATCTCTCGAGTTCTCGAAGTGTAGTGAATGGTGAGTGTGTGTGTGTGTGTGTGTGTGTGTGTGTGTGTGTGTGTGTGTGTGTGTTTATGAACAAGAAGAGAGGGAATGAGGATCGAGCGCTGTTGTTACACCGTTTGTTAAAGTATTGCTCCAGTATTCGCCTGAAAGATTTGCTTCGATCAGTGAAGCCACAGAAAACTACCGATCAGAGAGCGACCGGCCTCTAGGATAGTCCTGCAGACTGCGGTTAGCTATTGCGCGCAGTGCGGAAAATGCTCCACGGCTGGGACTCGTGCCCTGGCACCTCCCGTGCAGCAACGCTGTAGCGGCAACAACTGTTCCCCTAAGCCAGCTGGGTCATTTGGGAAGACGTAACAGGTTACAGTTAACCGTATGTTACTAACACAACCTCATTAATCATGCTAATTGTATTAATTTTACCAAAAATTGTTCGTTTTCCCCCTTTTGTGTACGGTAACTTTCTTCGAATTCGTGAAGTAATAATTGCTTTACTCCTTTGTTGGATACCCTTTCGGCAGATTCACACCTTCTTTACTTTTTCTGTTCTTGTTTTAAACATTTCGGAGCACAAAATCAAGTTTATGGAGGGTCGCTGGTGTGGCAGGTTAATAATTTGGCAGCTGTATTTCTTCATTGTTGGTTGCAATATTAAATTGAAAAGAAAAGAAATGCGATATTGAATGAAAAAAAAAAGTACGTCACATGGAAGCGATACATTACTCGTATCGAAATACTGGCGTTGACTCTTACGTTGCCTTGCACATCTCAGCTCGTAATGTAAAATTTTCCGTAAAATACTACTGAATAAGGGTCTATTTAATGGGGTTTACTGTTGGATACTGTGAAAAGTGAGTTATCTAATGGAAATACTGGAATAATTACTGAAAAATACTGAAATAATTACTGGAAAAATGGTGGCATGAGAGGTAGGTGCAACGGGGGCACCCTGAGAAAACGTTCCGAGAGCTCGCTTTGTCTATCGTAAATTGCACACGGATTGGTCGGGGATCCATGTCCCTGCGCAGCTTTGGAAGGATTTTTACTCCTTAAGGAAGATATTTACTCGTTAAGATGAACAATCAAATTTTCATTATCGAAGTGTCCAGCGATAGTTCGAAGAAATTGAGAAAACAAATACATTTACGATGAGAAGAAAATGTTCCTTTTCGTCCGGCAAAATTAAAAATAACACAGTAGTCATTTTCGATGTCTTTTGTGTAAACAACGACATCAGTCCTCAAACTCCAACTGACATGTTTTACGACTGTGCAAGGGAATTTCGTGAGCTTCTATTTAATTCTACCGCCGTTTGACACTTACCGGAACGATAAGAATATCCGAGCGCAAATAGAGGGTCTATCTCGGCATCAAAGGGGCTGTGTAAAACTAAATTGAATCAGATAACCGTCAGCGAACTAGACATCTGAAAGCGTCGTCTGAAATTTGGAACGTCGACAATTTCTGTCATTTCACTCGATTGCCACTTTCGACAGGTACAATGAATGAATAACTTACGTACACCGTTTTCTGATCTTCACAATGTAGAAAAGAGAAATATTTTGGTCAATGGTCGACCTTCTCTTATGTCAACATACGTACACGAGTACGGTTGTTCTTCGTCCTGGCGAGGAAAATGCAAGAAAATTCAAACCTTCATGGTATGATTTACAGAGAAGGTAGTGAAGTTAAAGCTGTGCTTTATTGCCTTTTATTGTAAAATCAGGAGACTACTTGGAATAGAGATGGATATTTTCACATGAAAAAAAATATCAAAAACCATACAAAAGCATGAAACGTGAAATATCACATAAGTAATTAAGAGAATCTTTAACGCCTGGGGAAAAAATTCAATCCGATTACTGAATTATTGTCAGACCAACACAAACTCGCAACACACTTAAAATCTGAATATCTTGAAATCACGTCTGCGCGTGCTTCATGGAAGTAATGCTTTGGAATGTAACAATGTCAGTGAGACAGTTGTTTTGAATAAGTTGGATAAAATTACAAAAAAAAATAAAAAATAAATGATGAATTGAGATGTGACATGGCTTGGCGGGATCCACCGCTGTTCTGTTAGATGTTTTGTCTACCCTGAACATTTGTTTACGAGCCGCCATTGACCGATACTCTTAGATATCCGCCCGATCTCAGGTTCCAGCGTGGGAGGAACATTGCCACCTCTAAGAAAATAATTTACACTGTTCTTACGACACTCATGACCACTGGTGGAAACCCATGCGAATAAATCTGAGGAGGAGCTTAAAGCTGAATTGAATTTTACTTCCCAAGGTATTTATTTATCATATTCATCGATTCAGATAGGGAAAAATAATGAATTCTGCCTAAAGCGTATCACATCCCTGGATTGTCCTGTTTTTTGCCGAACTGCCCAAATCCACTCTGTTCCTTTTCACCCTCTTCGCGCTGTGGTGCCTCGTCTGACGCCGCTCCTGCCCGCAATACCCTGCGATCTTCACTACGGTCACCGTTGTCGTCATTCTGAACATTTCATAACAAATCAGAAGTGTAATGGAATCGCACATTGAAAAACGCGAAAGCAACTTCAAACTCCACTCGACTGCACATCTAACAGTGCACACAACAGATACGCTGCGTCTTCACTCCCATGGCTTCGCCAGAACTGGTTTCTTATGCCTCCGCCTTGTTATGGTGGATGTGGATATTTCAGAAGCATCTTTTTAATGATTTTAATATTTATATAATAGATAGTGTTACTCGTGCAGTCATCGTGGACTACAAGCAACACCTTATTTCATGTGATATATTGAGTGCTTCTTTCGGAGAAGATGGGTTTACAAAACACGTTTTAGGCCTAATGTACAATAAGATGATGGTATATATATATATATATATATATATATATATATATATATATATATATATATGATGGTATTTGACGCACCTAGAAACACTAAATAATCAATGAACCAAATGATGGATTGTTTGGCGATTCCGGGCGCGTCAACTGTTAAGGTGAAGTCCCACTGTTGAGGTAATCCCGTAAGTGAAGTGAATAATCCTTTCGGGAGGTGGAGTGATCTTACCCTCGCTGGCTGGCGAAATCCGGTCCCGACCTAAGTCGGCTTATGGGGATTTCCCGAAAGCAAGTGTCTCCCACCAGCGGAGATCCGCTCCCGCTGGACTCTAAGCTCCTGACGTGTGATAGTGTAGTGCACGTGAGTGTAAATGTGTAAAGTAAGGGGTGAGAATAGGACAGGGAAGAAGACTGAAAATCATGCGCGATCCGAGGGTATTGCTCAAGCATTTGCCTGAAAGGGATGGGGTAAAATCACGGAAAAGTACCGATCAGAGCAGCCGGCCGCTAGAATTCTCCTCCAGAAAACGGCCGCATTCGACCAAGCTGACCAGCTACCGCATGTCGGGAATCTACAGCCTGACCGCATGACAGAAATCCTACCGCATGCCGGAAATCTACAGCCTGACCGCATGACAGAAATCCTACCGCAAGTCGGGAATCTACAGCCTGACCGCATGACAGAAATCCTACCGCATGTCGGGAATCTCCAGCCTAGGTTCTCCCGGTCAGAGTTTCCATTTGATTCCCGGTTCAATCGACCGACTGTAACGCGTGTGGCTGCGCAGGCACAACGACCTGGCGAACAACCTGCGCGTGCTGGTGCGCAACCGCCTGGCGCAGGCGCCGCTGGAGCGCAACCTGAGCGGCGACGCCGTGTGGGGCTGCGCCGACTGCCACACCGACCTCCCGCGCCTGCGCGCCGGCCGCGTCGCCGCCCAGGTACCCTCTTCTCCTTACTTACTCTCACCCATTTCGATGCTGGAGTGTAAATAAATGCATTGTATTTTGTATTTTTTTAAAAATGTTTTTAAAATATCTCTTGGGGTTTCAGTTTAACATTATCGAAACAAAAAATGTTATATATATACACACATAAATATGTGTGTGTGCGCGCGCGTGTGTGTGCGCGCGTGTGTGTGTGCGCGCGTGTGTGTGTGCGCGCGTGTG
>BOPP01000068.1:6458839-6480258 GCA_017312745.1 Gryllus bimaculatus | reverse complement strand
TGTTTCATCAAGTCGCTTAATGAACTGAGAGGCATTTCTGGGGGTTGATTTGTAGACGAAGTGGTAGAGTCTGTGATTTGCGTATGTAAAACTGATTTGTCGGGATGCTGTGCTTGTTCCATGTTTTCGTTTGTACTCGTTGATAACTGCTGTGAGTTCGGAATGGACGGTAAAGGTGTAATATTTACGGTTTGTTATGTAGGCGGTGGAGTCGTATTCTTTTGGAAGTTTTCTGGAAGAACGGGTGTGTTTTTCTGTGCTTTCGCGGGGGGTGGCATATCTAAAGATGGCTGTTGTGTTTGGTGTTAAGGTAAAGCTTTCTGGTCTTGCGGCCAATGGAATTGAAGTACATGAACTTGTTGGGTATATGGGAGCGTTGTAGTATGTGAATGATAAAGGTGTTCCATTTATGTCCGATGCCCGTTTCATAATGCTGTCCATCAGCGTTTGTATGTTTTAGGTTGTATATCCGTGGTCGCTTCTGAACTGTTTGGTCCTGATAAAATAGTAGTTGAGGGACTACGTTCGGGAATTGAGACGTGAAGTCGAGAATTAAGTTATGGCGGAGAATTCTGCTGGATATGTTCATGGCTAAGAAGGTCATGTTCGGTTGAGTCACAAATTTCAATAATTGAATGTTTTGACGCATTGTTGGAGAGGGTCCAGATATCTCTTGCGCTTACAATTGAACCGTTCACGATGTCCAATATTTCTATGGCTTGTTCCTCCGCCGGAAATGTTTCCGGCGCAGGTAGTTGGCGAACATAACGACGCGGTGGCATTGTAAAAGTGCGGTTGAGACTCAATGAAGTCACAGTTTAAAATTACTCTTGATTGTTTGTCTATCCTATCCGTTCCCTAGCACTCATTGTCGGCAGGGCTTATTTCAAATTATGAAATGAAGTCATAGAAGGCTGTGGCGTGCTACACAGTCTTCCGGTGTCAAACACTGCGAGCCTCGATTGCAGTAAATGCAGAGGCAGTAGAGATCCGTGCTGGCAGAACTCACAAGGCATGCTGGCGATTTGTTCGGTTGTGTCGTTGCTTTTTATAGGGGAAAGATGTCATATTTGGTCATGTGACCGTGGTTTTATATTGTTCAGGCTCGCAAATATCCTTCCATCTTCGTGTTTCAGTGTAGTTGTTTGCTCTTGTGTGCTTTGATGTGGATGTGTAAATCCTTCTCTTCATTTATTTGACCTTGTGTGTTTAGATGATTAAGATGAGTATATACACGATTAGGAAAAAGATGGAATAAAGTGATGTAGTTAACTATTTGAGTTAGAATTGGTCTAAAATTCTATTTAAAAAAACAATGTACTCTTGAGTATTCGTTCCTTCGTTCACCACTGGTGACGATCTATGATCGCCAATTTGGCTGCTTAGCGAGTTAGTTTTAATCTTAAATTCATTTTCCGTTAGTTTCCTCAGATTTTTCAAATTTTTTTTAGATGTCCTCTTTTTATATCATAAAGTCTCGTTTAATTTTAGAAAAAAAAATTAATTTAATAAGAATCTAAAAATAGCGGTATTATTGACTATAATTAGAATTACATTTGTTAACAAATTTTTTATATAAATTATATATATATATATATATATAATAATATATATATATATATAAATATATATTGCCTAGATGGTACTGATATGTTTTGTAATGTTTTGACGAATCCATCACATTTTTAAATATTTTTTTCTTCATTTGAACAATATCCATGCCGTTCACAACTATTAATTGAGCATGTCTATTTCATTTTTTAGTTTTATTCCCCAGTTTTCAAAGAATCATAAAAATCCTTGTTAATGATCCCAATTTGCTGTGGGTGTTAAAAAATTTCTACTGAAATTTTTTATGATCATGACTGTGTATTCTTTGGAGTTTCTATATTCAATAAATTTTGAAATAATGTTTACTAATGTACCAAATAAATAATTTTTTTTATAACTAAGGTAATATTTCTTAATAATAAATGATATTGCAATAAAAGCATATGAAAAGTATAATGATTAATTATATATTGCGTTAATTTATTACTAATTTGATTTATAAATTGATTATAAAGTAATTTTAATAATTCTTCCTCATATTCATTAGTAGGTTTGTCAGCTGCTTTTTGCAGGTCTCTGAAGCCCATCTGGGATTGATTTGCTGATATCTCAGTGACAGTGAAACATCATCTTGAATTTGCACTGAAAATCCTGGAAGAATAATTGGAACTTCATTAGGCTATGCTACATTATGAGCGTCTAAATTATCTTTCTCTTCATCAGATGGAAGTTCCAAATCGGAAATTAAATGCATACTTGCGCTGCCATCATTCTTAGTGGATACGTTTTGGTAAGCTGAACCAACAACCTGATCTGGCGTCTCGTCAGTACTAAACCAAATACCAACGAATGTGACCGTGCTTCGTTCAATTGCTATCATCTCCCCTTTGCAATTCGCAAATCATCACTACCAATGACTCGCGCATTTTTGAACACTACAATTTTGGCAATACAAAACTTATCATATCGTCTCTAAAATTCTAATTAAATTTCTAGATACAACATACAAATCACACAATTACTGGCTTAGATTTGGCAGCGGAACCTGTTGTCCATTCAAATTGATTGCAAGTACATGTATGATCCGCTTCATCTTCCGAATACGTCTGCATCTTGAGATGACAAAAGATGACATCTGATCAATTGTTACCTTTTTGTCACACAGGAACATTTTTTACTAACGCATCAAATAACGTTCTTATAGCAGCTAATTTATCAATTTCTCTGCATACGTGTGGTCCTATTGTAGAATCTTACGTGCCTCAGTTCACCTCAACAACACGATTTTGTGTCATCAATCTGAATAAATGTTTCCCATTAGCATCTGCCTCTGTCGTTCGAATTTCTTACAGTTTGTGTATCTGTTGGTTTCGTAAAGAATAATTTCTAACATTTCTTCAGACAAAAGGAATTCCAACATTAATACTATCATAAGATTCCTTTGCTACTCCTTTTACACCAAGGGAGTGACGATGTTGTGGGGCTGCTTGCTAGGGACTTTTGATGGGGGCATCCTTCAGCCACTTTCATCATATCTTTGCCTGAGGAAATCAACATTCATTTGTTCCATAATGTGCGTTACTTCTCAGAGGCGGCTCCTGCGGCATTCTTAAGAGGGAAAAGTCCTGCAAATACTATTATATTAAATGAAACAACAAATTACATTCAGATGTAAATGAAATTCGTTACCTTTGCGGTGTCGTTAGTGGTATCTGCTAATAGCTAGATCAATACAGTAAGAGTAGTATTTTAATGTTAATTTTAGGGAACAATCAAAATGTTCCCGTGATTTTTCGAGTCTCTGAATTCCACCTTAACTTTCAATACCCCTGAAACCAGTATCCGACCAGACATCCCTTTAACTAGAACGCACGTAAAACAGAATCTACTGACAAGGACTCTTGTGTCATACCACGTCATGAAATACATCTAATTTTAAAAATTCATTGCATTCCTGCATACAAGTGACGTGTCTTTAAATATTGGTAATTATGATTTCTTGCTATATATTTGGTGACTTGCATGTATTTCAATTTGTTCCAAAATTCTGTATGTTGTTCCGGACTCATAAAATTTGATATTTAATTCTTTACCTGAACAATATAAATGGTATATGGATTTGTGAGCAATGCGTGTAAAGCAATAGACGCTGCTTAGAAATTTGAAGATCCTACACGTTTAATTGTTGGTACCATATTTGGTTGATCATAGCTTGGTAGTGGATATTGGGAAGTTGGTCTTATTGTTGATGTAGTTTGATAATGGTTGGTATTAGGTAATATTAATTTTCAATTAATGGTATGAATTTTCGACGTTATGATTAATATAGAAAGTGTTTTTAAATGTCTCACTTTTAAGTGCTTTCACATACGATATTGCGATGTGTTCGTAATTCATTTATTAACATGTGCAAATAATGTCTAGTATTTTATTACAGGGGAGTTGAGAACTATTAATTGTCCCAAAAAAGTACTCTGCGCTGAGCATTTTGAAATGTATTGTTTGTATGTATCATGTGTGATTGTTGAAATGTTTAATAAACGATATTAAAAGCAACTTTTCACTCCGTTTCAATAGAAACTTTCCTTTTCCTTCCTTGAGTAAGTCATTTATAATTTTGTGGGTACGACCAGTGGGAGCCCGTCAAACGTGAGAGCTGAGAGAAAAGTGTAATACTGTGCTGCGACATACGTTCCACTTGATAAGTTCAAAAGTAAATGGAAATAAAAGGTACGTAGTGGAATGTTGTTCAAAATGGGGACGGCTGATCAAACGGGGACTTTCAGTTTGTTTCTGATAAGGGATGCTTAGGGTGGCCAAACCGGTACTACTGCTCTTGAGGGCCTGTCAGTTAAAGTTGTGGATGCTTGTTCGTGTAATTGTTTTACGAAAGTTTCAATGTTTTTGTTGAAAATGCTACGATTTCATCTAGTGTATTGTAACTTAACAAGCCGCATTCGTTTTCGGTGAGTAAAGCATTGATTCTCCTAGTTTTAAGCTACATTTTAATGTATAGTTTATTACGTTATCTCTCATGGTTGTAAATATGCTCCGTGTTTGCTGGCGGTCGTCATGGTCTGCTCAAATGGGAGCATTGAAGCCACCCAAAATGGGGAGGTCTCAGTTTTTGAACGATAAAGCAGAACAATTGAATATCGAAAAAAGGAAAACAATCGGAAGGAAAGCTCATCACAAAAAATGTTAGAAAGAGCTTCACATACGATATTGCGATGAAAGAGCTTCACATACGATATCGCGCTTAGAATTCAAAGTGAAAAAAAAGAAAAGCTGACGAAACCGTGATTAGTTTCGAAGAGAATACTGATGCCTTTTATCTTCTGCAAAGAGCTTTCCAAGGGAACAGAAAACTAGATAGTGCGGTACCTATGAAGTTTGGGCACATGTACTTGTTCCAAGGGATGGCACGTTTATTTGTGAATTTTGTGCGTGATTTCGGCCATATTTCGTTCCAGTTTGAAAAATTTGTCGGCAAATTTTTCTTTTACAAAAATAAATTTGAACCAATGTTCACGAGCTGGAAATGAAAAACGCAAATAGAAATAAAATGATCAATATACGGCACCGTTACACTTCTTAATAAAGTGGCATCAGGTATAGTAACGAGGTAGTAAATTGGATTTAAAAATTGATTAAAGGACTCATACACTCAAGTGGTAAAAAGTACAAAATCTGGCGTGGCCAGGGCAGTGTGATAGAGCCACTGTTATTCATAGCCTCATGAAACAGCATTTCCAGAAAATATGAAATGCTGGATTAAACCCTTTGCAGATGATTACATTCTCTTCAGATTAATTACTGAGAGAAAGAGCACCAGATTAAAGATGACATCGACACTTGAAATGGGCGCACGACAATTGTATGAACATTAATGCTTCTAAAAGTAAATACATGACATTTACTCGTAAACTATCTGCACCAAAATTCAACTATTTTCTCGAGGATCTGGTAATTCCGTGTACAGATAGTTGTAGACACCTGGGAATAATTTTAAATAGTTAACTTGGAAAGAACAGATGAATTCAGCATGAAATAAAATTTGGCAAAGTCTACACTTCGTAATGAGAAAAATAAAAGGAGGAAATAAGTCCAAAAATTTTGCATACACGTCATTGGTCGGACCTTTTAATTGAATACGCTGCAAGTCCCATAGAGTACTGGAGAAATACAGAGCATTGAACGCGTTCAGAAAAGAGGCAACTTTATTGTAGGCAAGAACATTAAACATTTGAATATTAAATCTAGTCTTGTGTGGAAAACAGGCGAAGAAAGCTAAAACTCCTGGCAATGCGTATAACGTATTTGGGAAAAGTGCAAACACTCCGCAAATTGCTGCAGATTTCAATACTGGACCGCCATCAACGAGTGTCAGCGTGCGAACCCTTCAACGAGACATCGATATGGGGTTTCGGAGCCCAATGCCCACTTGTTAATCCTCGAAGACTGCACAACACAAAAAGCTTTACGCCTCGCCTGGGCCCGTCCACACAGACCTTGTACTGTTGATGACTGGAAACACGTCTGGTGTGGCGAGTATCGTACATTATTTCGAGCGGATGGACGTGTACGAGTGTGGCGACAGTCTCATGAATCCGTGGACCTTAAATGTCAACAGGTTCAAGCTGATGAAGGCTCTGTGATGGTATGGAGCGTGTGTCGTTGGATTGATATTGGTTCCCTAATACGTCTAGATACGACTGTCAGGTGACACGTACGTAAGCATCTTGTCTGATCATCTGCACCCATTCATGTCCATTGTGCAACCCGCCGGACTTGGGCAATTCCAGCAGGACAATGCGACAGCACATACGTCCAGACTTGCGACAGAGTGGCTCTGGGAACACACTTCTGAATTTAAACACTTTCACTGGCCACCAAAATCCCCAGACATGAACAGATTGAGAATATCTGGGATGCCTTGCAACGTTCTTTTCAGAAGAGATCTCTATACCCTCGTACTCTTACGAATTTATGGACAGCCCTGCAGGATTCATGGGCTCAATTATCTCCAGCACTACTTCAGACAATAGTGGAGTGCGTGCCACGTTTGCGGCACCTCTGCGTGCTCGCGAGGGCCCTACACGATATTAGGCAGGTGTACCAGTTTTTTGGCTCTTCAGCGTACAAATACACTTCCACGAAGATTGACAGACGAAGAAAAATATAAGTATCTATAGTGTAATAGTTGGTATTATTTGTAATGTTCTATTTAGTTTCAATATACTTCATTGTATCAAAACTGGGAGTACCCTTGTGCTAAAATACCCATCGGGGATCGTTGGTACATTAATAAATACACTGAATTCAATGACAGAAAGCTCCGTTTAAGCGTTTGAATTTTAAAAAAGGTTGTTTTTTCGCGTTTCGTTTGATTAAGAATATTTCAAATGGTTGCTGAAGTGTATGACAGAAATGGTCACATTATAATATTAAATAACCATTAACAATATTGCGAGAAGATATATGCTGTTGTAGTATCACTAGTTTCACATTGTTTTCAGTTTAGTCTTAATTATAAATTACTAAACATGGAGGCTCGTCAATTAAAATTTGTTGCGCACGAATTTAATGTTAGAGCCTACTAACCTATCTTTAAAATATCAATGTTTTTTTTGGTCGATGTGAAAATAACATTTTCTCTAGGATTGTAGCGTACTAGCTTCCTGTAGTGTGATCCCGGGTTGGATTCCCGGTAGAGGCAGAAATAAGAGTTGTAGCTTTCCTTTAAAATCGTGTCAGTTTCTATAGCTGTGTGACGAAGAAAAGCTCAGGCAGGCGGAGTTTGCTAGTTACCGTGAAGGGAATACATGTTCGCCACATCTCTCGTCTCCAAGCCAGGGAATTAAATTAGGCCCAGGCATGGGGGACACCGCTAGCTAGCCGACAAAAGTCGGTTAGTCGGCCCAAAATGTCAAATATATACATTATTGACATCGGTGTTTTCGTTTTAAACATCGACCTTTGGAAGTATTGATGTTTTGTTATAGATGTTGCATCACTAGTTCAATCCAATTCAAGGAGGATGCCGAAACAGAACCATAAACAATTGTCCACGCGCGGTCCTTCCTTTCTTCCTCAACCTTTTTACTCTTTCGATACGGTGTAGGTGAGAAAGTTATGTAATGCTGCGCAAAAAACGACGAATTTTCAGCAAAAAAACTCGTATTACAGGGTCCCGGTAACGAGAAACTGGAAACATTCAGTTGCGACATTTAGAAAAAAGTCCTTTAACACGTGGTGTAGCCAGAATCCATGTTTTGTAGGTTCTTGATACCGAAAAATCGAATGACGGCAAAGCTGTCTGCCTTTTCTTCCGTC
The DNA here is from genome assembly GCA_017312745.1 of Gryllus bimaculatus. Lineage (NCBI taxonomy): Eukaryota > Metazoa > Arthropoda > Insecta > Orthoptera > Gryllidae > Gryllus > Gryllus bimaculatus. Next base: position 6,472,371 of record BOPP01000068.1, on the reverse strand, counting down.
CGCCTGTGTACATTGCTAGCGCATAAACCGTTCAGCCCATTTTCTCCTAAATTGATATTTCTCAATCGATCTTGCTGATGTCACGACCCCTTGAATTTGAATCCGATATTTCATTGGAGGGGGAGTACTTTACACGAAGTCCCTGGAACAATTTCAAATTTTTCGTAAAAATGACTATTGTTTTTGAGTAAATTTGGTTGCTGAATAATGCGAAGGACGTTTAAGAGAGTGGCGCAGGTCTGATTTTCGTTGAAAATTCTGATTTTTCGAATTGCGAACATTTTTTTAGCATCTTACTACAACTATAATTCTTAAGATAGATATTTTTCCCTTAATGACTTCTGTTCCTTAAAGTTACATTTTGAAATATGGTCATGTACAGTTTTTCGAAAGTTTGTGTACTTTTCCCCTAATTGTTAATGTACGGGCGAGAAAGTACGTGCTGTTTTAGCACTAGTTTTTACTCTCATTCATAGGATGTGGCCTGGAGTTGAGTTCATGCTCCGTTCTTAGGTGTCCCGTCCTTTGTGATCTCTAAAGACTCCGGCACTAGAAGTGCGGACATGGAATTGTGTAAATTTTGGCATATTTGCAGTATTCATTCCAGTAAATATTAGCAGAGTCCAGGGGCTTTTTTCATCTCTCGTCCGTCTTCAATGACCTCAAAACCTTAAATTACAAAATTTGAAGCAATCATTTTGAGAAGTAAAAACGTGTTTTTGTTAGAAAGAAACTTATTTCAAGTCCCATTAGAGAAACAAAATTATTTGGAGTATAACATAATATCAACCGAATAGTCTGGAACTTTGAAACTTCTCATTTATATTTCATATCAATATGTGTGCACGTAATAAAATCGAAATATCTTCAAAATAAGTTTCACCCTTGAAAAGAGGAAGAGGAGAGGAAACAGATTGGAGGTTTTTGCTTTTTGTAGAAGACCGAATATGCCCTTCTCTAAAGACATGGCCAAAGGATCTTCGCACTTGCTTTATTTTAGGATTTTGCTTATTAACACTATGAAGAAGACAAGAGAAGCGGACCTGTTTCCGGGCGAAGTAAGCTTTCCATGCTTACGACAATCCGTTCTTTATTGAAACGTTGAAGTTTTGAACTAAAAGATGCGGCTTACCGTAAACTATTGCAGCAAGATTTGAAGTGGCTGCATGGAAGATGCTACAAGAGAATTATGGGATGTGTGGATTACACATAACATCAAACGTATTAAATAAAACTACTTTATTATAACAAATATGTACAAATTAGTTTTTTTAAATAGTAATAACATATAATAATATCTCTTCGAAATAGTTTGGAAGAATTTGCGGAGGGAAACATTTTTAATTAGCTTCACAAATTCTTTTTGAAGGCTGTTTGCGAAACGGTAGTTTTACACTCTCTTATGGTACATTTCTTTTCTCAAGCAGTTGGTATGTATTGCTCATTTTACTTAGCGAAATTTTGGCAAGGTTGTATTTGAACAGTAACAGGATTAGAATAGGAGACCATCTTGTTTAGTACATGCCATATGATGCATATTCAGCTCCAGTTCGTTCAGCTTTGAAATCGTAATTCACGTTCTTTTGTGACTAAAAGACTGTAAACAAAAATGTTTATAACATATTTTAATAAAGAGAATTATACATTATACATTAATTGATTTCCTATCACTCCTTCGTGCAGCAAGTCACAAGCAGTCGGATGCAACATTTATCTATTCGGGTGATGAGCTGAAGTCACTGTTTGTACATTCTTGTACTAATAATGTCAAATTCGATCTTGAATATCGGTTTGGCCACAGCCGATGAGGACTATGTACTATATAACTGTATCCAGTAATATTGGAACAGTTGAACATTATTGTATTAAAGGCGGCCAGTCTTTCAATTGTACTATAGCCATTACACACAGTTTTTGTAGTTCGAATTAATTCCAGATATTATTCCGTGAAGTAAATGGACTCGTTCGTCTTAATCTGAGAAGGCTCATTTTAAGGGATTTCAGCTAAAATTAGTTCGATCAAATTGTCTAGTGGCATTTCATTTTTGAATATTCCAGTATAAATTTCGTGGCCACCCCGAAAGTTTTTGAGAAACTTGAGTCTCGTTTTCCTCGTTGGGTGTTCGTGTCGGCAACCTGTCTTAATAGTGCACATCTTGACATTTGCATTTAGTTTCGCACATTGCAAATATAATCTTAGAACTTGTGAAAACGACTTACAATGAACAATAACAAGTAAACAAGGTACAATGTCTTTATGTTTATAAGGAGCAAACTATATACTCTGATAAGAACATTGTCGTTCGTAACTTTCTTGTGTAATATCCATGGTAAATGGTATGAGACGAGTAATTAAATGAGGCGTGAGCATTGTGGGCGATTTGAAGACTGGTTCTGTCGCCAGCGCACTCTTATGGCCTCTGCTGCTCTTTACTTCATTACTTCACCTGTTTATAGGTAGACGCCAGCGTGTCATGGCTAGACCAGATTTTTAGGCTAATTTTTGACAAGATTTTTAGCCTGTTTTACTCTTTTGAGAGATACTTCTAATTATTTCTTATCACATTTCATGACGACACAGAGGAACAACGTATACAGTATAAAATTCCTATTGTTCCTGTAAAATCCTAAAACACAAACGCCAGTATAATTTTTGAAACTACAAAGAATAAACTGGAATTCTGGATTGAAATCCTCACTGAAACTAAAATCTACCTTTACGAAATTTCCGGATCGTTCTGGCTAAAGTATGCATAATAATAAATTAATGCATTTGTTTTTCAGCATTAAAACATGTGTTAGTTACATGTAGGTCTACATTCTGCGCATAAAGTATCGTGATTCATGTTCTAGGGTTTACACTTCAATCTGTGCTTTTCTTAATCAAAATACTCGTGTATTAAAGAAAACAGTTGGAAATTAAATAAAAATGGATGTAAAATAAAAACGTACGTGGCAATGCTTTAGAATTTAGAGAGCATATGTTTTACGAGACGAGCCTAAAATCCATGGCCTAGTGATGACTTGAGTGTAATACAATGTTGACATGGTCCAAATGCAAGGATGTATCTTGCGAATATCTGCTAATGAGCATTGTAGGGGCAGATATATTAGTTAACATCAAAAAGAAAACAAATTGTCTAAGCTGTTCGTATTTTTATACCAATTCATGTTACTCTTCTTAAAGAGGATATCTTACTTTTATTTAGTCGTTGAGACTTGACCATAAAACGTGTTAACTTTTTATATTTTACTCTAATGACCAGACGACACGTTTATCTGAAGGGAGTTCATATAAATCTATTACTTAAAACATTTTCTACGTTATACTTATGAATGTCTTTAAGCTTATCGATTATCGTTCATCTATCTATACACTACCGATGCTGTCATGAGCCAACCATTGATTTTCGGATGTACGAAGTTTCTGGGAGGCTCGTTGATACATGAGCAAAATGGCTTCTAACTTCATGTGTACAAATTAAAAAAATCCACTTCACGAAAATAATGGTTACCCTAATTAACAAATACTCAGTCCCAGTTCGCAGTGACAAGTCTGTCCTATGCGCACGGGTGCGCCTGAAGACCTCTGACTGCAAGGTGCACCATGGCGTTGTTATTTATAATGATCATCAGTCCCTAGCCTTTTTGGCCGTTCCTGAGTCAAGTAGTTTGATGAGTGGATGATGAGTGATAATGGAGCAATGACTGAATGAGGCGCAGGGGAGACGGGAGGACCCCGTAAAAACACTTCGCGAACCCGCCTTGCCCACCACAAAGTCCACGTGGGTCGCATGGAATTTCAAACACGGCTCCCAGCGGTGGAAGGCGAGCGGCCTCACCAATCCTGCGATAGCTGCTTGGCTGTCCGAGAGACGCCGCGTGCTAGGCACAAGTGCCAACGTTTCGGCCGCCATTCCGCGACCTTCCTCGGGGCGACTTAAGGAGAAATACGTTAGCCTCTGTGCCTACGTCGCAGCGTCTCCCGAACAGCCAATTAAGGCCCATTCACAATGCAAACATAAACATAAGCATGGCGTAAACATGAAAGTTAGGACTACGTCCATAAACGGACTCATTCACAATGCGCATAATACGTAAGACGTTAACTTAAAAGCTTCAGACGTCTGTGCTTATGCTTAAGTAAGACATAAGAAATGAACCAATCACAGGACGTTACCTCAAAATCGAGAATCGAAATAGGATTGTAGTCGATAGACGTACTAACGCCATATGCGCCATGGACATAGTCGATACCACAAATCGATTCTCTCATCCAATCAATAGTAAACTAGAATGCCTCACAGCCAATAGAAACTCGTAATTTTTCGTACGTTTATGTTAGACATCGTGAATGCTTCAGTCTATCACTTACGTTAATGTTTACGTCCATGCGTTACGTTTGCATTGTGAACGAGCCTTTAGCTCCTGACTGCGGCCGCGTTAGCCTACTCTCTCCCTCCCCTGCGGATCGGCTCTCACTACGGTGTTAGTAATTGGCGTCGCAGCCCGAACTGGCGAAGTTGGATCTGGCGGGGGCGTACACATAGTCGGGGTCGCACACCGTCCCTCGCACCGCCGCGTCCACCGGCGCCGTCAGGATGCGGAAGTTGACTTCCCGCGGGTCCAGCTTCCGGTAGAGGTACTCGTGCAGGCGGTTGCTCAGCACCCACACACTCTGCCGCCGCTCTTGGTCCACCTTCAAGTCGTTGGGGAATTGCAGCGTCACGTTGTCTTGCGCCACGATGCCCTGCGGAAGAGACACAATATGAATGTTGTTTGTTGGTCTTCATAAAATGAAATAAGTGTTTCAGAAAATAGTGTTCGCGTATGGGAACAACCCAGAATATGTTATAAATCAAGATTATTTTATTCATTTTACGTCAAAAACAGTTAAAAACTGTGTGACATACTATGGGGAAAAGTGTAATCTTCTGTGCACGTTTTCATAAATTCTGGGATCTCTACCCTAAACCAAAAACAAGTTGAGTGATAACTACTGGTGGAACAAGCGTTTTGAGGAAGAACTGACAAGAAAATATTATTTCCCATGTAATAAAGTAACTATTTGCGAAGGCAAATCAGCTACAGATTTGGGCTATTATGCCTCATCGTGAGCTTCGTGAAGGAATCGAGTTATTGCAACGAGAACATTTCCTTCTTGATATAGCATGTAATTATATAGAAATATTTAAGCAGAAAAACAATTTTACTTGGGACTTCAACTTATGTATGAATTTCAACCGTTTAATGTCATATGGCAATATGTAGTAAAATAATGTGCATGTGTTGTATGTGAATTTCTTGTAGTGAGTGTTGATATTGACCCCTTATGAATATGATAATTATGTCGTGTGTTATAGTTATAGACATTTCTGTTCTTTAAAAATATGGCCCCACCCGTGAATAAGCCATTTTTCACAAAAACAACTGATTCGTAAATGAAGAGGCAAGACAAAGACAGAATGCCTAGTTCAATAAAGAGAGGCTAACACAAATCAGATAGGTGGGATTTGTGTATTATTTGTACAACTCTTTTTTGCAATCAATACGTGGGGGATAGGATGTGTTTCCTCGGAATATTTTGCCATATCGCAGGCGGGAATAACCATTCGCAAAAACCGTAACCGGTAAAACAGTTACAATAATGATATCAAAACTGTTCAGTTGTTGCAAATTATTGTTTAAGTCTCATGCATGGAAAATAGTATTTACTCCACTGTTTATTGTTTCGAAATAGTTACTGTGTGCACGTCTTTTATCGTATGCGTACCGCAAAGAAGTCAGAGCCACATGAAGCAAATGAATACTTCAACGTTAACAAAATACTGGAGTGAGATGAATCAACACCACTGCCGTTTCGCGTATTGAGAATGATCCCAAGAATTTTTAATTGTGTGCTTCCACGAATGAGTACAAAATCAAAAAAACAATGTACCGATTTCGTACGAAAGTGTCTTTGGCGTAAAATGCCGGACTCCTACGTTGCCGTGTTACATAAATAATTATTAAACTACGTGCATATATTGTTTTAATATTAATGTTAATGCAATTTTCATATTAATGTAATGTTATTTTAATATTAAATATTTAAACTGCGAATACATTACTTGAATCGGTTATTTCAGAAATCCGTCAAGCGCCAAATTCCTCATTTCGAGAAAATTCAGAAAAAGTTTACCAATTTTTTCTGATTTCAACATACTTTTATTTATTAAAGCAGTCGATAAATGTATATTTTTCATATAAATACGCACTAAACGATGTGTCTATCTTCTTGGAACAATAATCCGCCGCCAATGCGTGTTTTAGATTTTGGCGTTCGCAGTTTCGCAGTTTAAATATTTAATATTAAAATAACATTACATTAATATAAAAATCACATTAATATTAAAAATTGCGTTAACATTAATATTAAAACAATATATGCACGTAGTTTAATAATTATTTTCGTAACCACTACAGAAAGTAAGTCTTTGGAATATGAAAGAAATGTTGGTGGATACGGCACCGTAGGAGACGAGTTCGGCATTTTACGCCAAAGATACTTACGTACGAGTTCTGTACATTGTCTTTTTTAATTTTCTACTGACGTTCATTTTCTTTCGTAAGACATTTCAAAATCATCAGGCGGCCCCATGATTTGGTCCGACCGCGCCTCACCTGCAGGTCCATGCGGTGGCCGGCGGGCTGGCGCGAGTTCCAGCAGCCGACGGCGTCGCGCGAGACCAGGTTGTAGAAGAGCACGCCGCGCCGGTCGACGGCGGCGCCCGACGCGTGGCCCCGCTCCGCGGCGCGAGGCTCGCCCAGCGGAGCGAACGCCTCCGCCTGCTCGCCCGCAAGGCTCTCGTTGCGCAGCACCTGCAACCGCGCGCGTCCGAGCACCGTTAAGGATTGCTACACCGAAAAAAAGACCAGTTGGAGTGTACCTGATCCATGATATTGTAACAAGGAAACTTATGGATTTGGTTCGGTTCGTTTTTTTTCGGTGCAGATCCATGATACTGTAACAATGTTCCTTGTTCGTAAAACTACCAATCAGAGCAGCCGAGCTCTAGAATTCTTCTGGTATTCGATCTAGCTAAAGCCGAAAATACACCATCATCAGGACTCGAACCCTAAGTCTTCCCGTTCAGAGGCACTGCAACGTCATCAGATGGTGTTCTCTGCCACCTCAGATGGTCAAATTTATAGGGCATTTTCTGGGGTCGAAGATGATCACGTTTAGTCAATGAATATGAGGTGGGAAACCTCATAGGAATGTTATATGTGATTCATTTCTTATATCGTACAGTGTCCGTTGTAGGGTAGGAACGAACACAATAGGAAACATTAAATATAAACTTGTCATTTGCAAACGCAAGTTTGTCGTGACCGTTAGCAAACGCAATGAAGTGCACTAACCGAGGTGCGCACGGCGAACTCCGTTCGTGAAACTACCAATCAGAGCAGCCGAGCTCTAGAATTCTTCTGGAATTCGATCTAGCTAAAGCCGAAAATACGCCATCATCAAGACTCAAACCTTAGGCTTTTCCGGTCAGAGGCACTGCAACGTCATCAGATGGTGTCCTCTGCCACCACAGTTGGTCAAATTTATAGGGCATTTTCTGGGGTCGAAGATGACCACGTTTAGCCAATGCATATGAGGTGATAAATTGGTTATAAGAATGTTATATGTGATCCATTTTTATACAGAATAATGTACATTTTAGGGAAGAAATAAAGGCAATAGGAAACATTAAATATAAAAATGTCGTTTAGCAATCGCAATGCAGTGCACTCACCGAGGTGCGCACGGCGAACTCCCGGAAGGAGGAGAGCGGGTGGAAGAAGAGCAGGCGGTCGCCGAGCGCGTCCTCGGGCGCCAGCGCCAGCCCGAACACGCCGTCCGTCCAGCGGAAGCGCACGCCGTGCACGTCGTACTTGCTGGCCAGCGGGTCCGGGAAGAAGAGCGGGCTCTCCACGCGCCACGACCGGTCCTCGCGCCAGCTGCAACGCACGCCCCAGATGGTCGCTCGCCCTCCGCGCCAGCGCAGGAAACAAAAGCCCCGCTCACCCCACACACCTCCCGCAATGCGCAGACTGCTCTTTGCAACGGTTGATTTGAATTAGAAATTTGCGTATTTGTGTTTTGAATTTTAAAAAATAACTCCTGGATGTCCCTGATTGTGATAATTAGTATAATAGAAAGTAAAAACACGGGAAATAAAATCCCCCTCTCCTCCAATGCACAAATTGATCTTTGCAACTAAGTAACTTAGAATGGATAATTTGAATTAGAAATTATATATATATATATATATATATATATATATATATATATATATATATATATATATATATATACTTTCAATTTAAAAAATTCCATCTGGAAGTCACTGATCGTGATCATTAGTACAAGAGAAGATAAAACTTAAAGAACAAGAAATTTAATTTATATTACGTAGTGTAGAGAAATATCGTACAAAAAAGCACACGGGAACCAACCCCGCTCCACCAATTCACAAATTGCTATTTGCAACTGAATAACTTAGAATGGATAATTTGAATTAGATATATACATATTTACATGTTTTGAATTTAAAAAATGCCTTCTGGATGTCACTGATCGCGATCTTTAGTACAAGAGAAAGTAAAACTTAAAGAACAAGGAATTTAAATCGTTTATTTATTCGAAAAACTATATTATACAACTAGTTTATAAAATTAAACTTGTTTTCTTAAGTACATATTTTGAAAACGAGTGACGTAAGACCGAGTTTTAAAATTCGTACGATTGCAATGAACAACATTATAAATGAACTTCATGCGTAATTTGTTTATAATATCATTATATATTTTTATAATCAAAGTTAAGTTTTGAAATCAACTTTGTTCTTACGTCACGGGCCAGTTTGTTCTGCGAAAAAGACGGCGGTAGGACGTGCGGTTTACTCCACGATTCGCTCGCTGCGATTGGTTGAATGTGGGTTAATGTAACTTTCCAAGCCATAAACGGATACTACAACATCACAATCTGTGCCCCAAAATGCCATTTTATGAATGATTTCTTGAAACGAAAAAGATTATAATAATAGGACACAAAGATACTAGTTTATGCAATTAGTTTATAAAGTTAAGCTTTACAGCATGAGTACATGTTTTAAAATCAGTACGAATGCAAAAAAGCAACATTACAAACGAGTTGCATACGCCATTCCTTGCATAACAGCATTATAAATTTAAACTAACAGAGAATCAATAAATTTATTAATTGTTTTTATTTATAAATTTATTGAGAATCAAACTTAATTTTGCGAAACAACTTTCTCGTGACGTCACGGGTATTTGACATCCGTACGAGAAAACGGTGATGGTTGGCTGTTCCATTCACCGCAACCTCCCCTACGATTCTCTGATTGCGATTGGCTGCATGTGTGAAGACTCGATCATTCGTGCCGTAAAATCCAAACACATCATTAAAACACTCCGTAAAACTCCCAATTATGAACGATTTCTTGGGGTCGTAAAGGTCGTTTATAATGCTGACGTACAAAACAAAACAAAACAAAACAAAAAAACAAAAAAAAGAGCAAAAAATCAAAGCAAAAAAGGAAAAAAAAACAAGTATATGTAATGAAATGAAAAAGAAAATGGCGGCGCCGACCTGTAGACGACGAGGCCGTAGCGGAAGACGTCGGAGGCGTAGGCGTAGGCGTCGTCGCAGCGGCCCGCGCGCACGTCCACCGCGATGTTGGTGAAGAGGCCCCCGGGCTTCGTCTGCGCCTCGGGGATGACGTAGCGCCACAGCAGCGCGTCCGTGCGCAGGTCGAACACCAGGATCTGCGGGGCGCGCGCGGTCCGGAAAGTGGTAGGCAAATTAATGGGAATTAATGCAAACAAAACAACCTTTTTGTAGTTATCATTAAAGAATACGTATTATAATACACCTTAGAATATAAATAATATTCAGTAATAATAATAACAATAATAAAAACAATAACAACAATAATAGTAATAATAATAATAATAATAATAATAATAATAATAATAATGTGTCTCTGTAGGTTTGTGTGTGTCTATTTCATCATCATTACTACAGCCCATCCCCCAGGGCTTACAACTTTGGGGTGTAAAAATGGAATCAGCATTAAGTGCTGATCCTCCCGATAGTAAAGTAACGTGTATCTACTCCGATAATCATGACTGATCCCCGGTGGGATGCACTTATCGCGTGGCTCTATGAAGGCCGATTTACGAAAAAAAAAAAACAAAAATAATACTATTATAGCAATAATATAAATGTGATTGAAAGCGACAAAACAGGTGTGTCAAAGAGACCTGATACTATTGTTTCCCATAAAACAAAGGAAGGCCTTCTAATACAATACCCATGAAGTCTGTAAGAAGAAGACTCAACTTCGATATCGGAACCTTGAAGGGGATACGTACGATAAACGTTGGCAGCTAATCGGACACACTTAGCTTCAGCGTCATCTCACTTTTTTCGGCAATATCGACGCGCGTACATGAATTTCACCATCTCCATCTACACTTTAGTGTGTGTAAGTAAATGTAGATGACGTTGATTTGACGCATGAGCTTGGTGGACATTGGCCGAAAATGCCTTAAAAGGACCTCTCACTGACCGCGTGATGTCGCTGAAGCTAAGTGAGTGCGATTAGCTGTCGACACTTTTCATACTACCACCACCACCACCGGAGTCAAGTCTCCTTCTTCGAGACTTCATGATAATACATATAATCTAAAATAACAATAGGATTAAAAATATAGTTGTATAATCACATTTGTGGAACTGTACCGCGAATTTTCAAGCTCAATTTGCGACAAAGAACCCGCTTTAAGTTCTACGAAGATAAGCCATTGCTCCTGTTACTTTATAGCAGCCAGAGCTGGACACAAACATTAGACTAGTTGTCGAGAATTGAATAAAATTTCTTCGCTTTGTAATAGGATTCACACTACTTCAGGAAAGTGTAGTTAGTGAGAACTGAATACTGAAGAAATACTGAGATCGTAACGATAGAATTAAAAAATGCTGAGAAAATGGGTAAGATCTACTTTCATTGTTCAGAAGAAAACAAATGATCATCTAGCATTCGCTCTCAGGACCACTGGGGAACTGGGCGACAACAAGGATCGAAAGTCCTGCAATCAGTAGTAGTCTTCGAATGCATTTACATTGGCAATTTCTTTAGATACTGAGTCACTTATTTTGCTATGTATCATTTTCGACTTTCTTGGCTTGCACTAATTGTTTAAAATTTATTATGTGGATTTTTATAGTTTTACTTTTTGTTGACTTTCGCTGGCAGGATAATTATAACTGTGCAAATCTATTATCGGAAATATGCGCAGATTATCCGTCTCCTCCATACTACGTCATGTCTAGTTTTTACTGGTTTTTAGAAAAATAAATTAATAATGTAGTTTTTAAGTAATTGAAACTAATAGATTCTTACTTTCAAACCTTGCGGAAGGTGATGCGGAAAAAATACATTAGACTGGAACATTTGAATGTTTGATTGTTTTTGTAATAACTGATGAATATGAATTCTCCTAATGGATTTTAAAAATATTCATTACAAATCAATTCAATTTTAAGTGTACTCACGCACACATGGCGTATTGCGTTTCGGCGCCCTCAACGGCGCGACTCACCTGCGGCGGCAACTTTTGCTTGAAGCTCTGGTGATGTCTGCGACGCCGAGTCCCGATGACCCAGAGGGCGACCGCATGGTCAGCGCCATGGCGGAACACGGACGTGAGGCCGTCGCAGCCAACTGGAGGTGCCAAGGCCCATCCGGGACGGTCTGCAAGCAGAAAGGCGTGACAGGTGCGGTGCAAGTTCAATCCTTTGGCACTTCCAGAATTTTGTGGCAGTGATCGAGAGACTTTGCACCGACTCGCGTGTTGGAGTGTATTCTAACGAGATGAATTGGTTTCTCCCAGGGATCTAATTTTGATAAGGTTTTTCCTGAAAACTGAAAGAGTAATTTGAAGTGTACTGACAACATTCGCGAGAAAATGTTCTGCAAAATGTTGGTCACGCTGCAGATATGTTTAGTGTCTCACCCAGAGGGTTTTACACGTTTTACTGTCACTCGATGTCCCGAATACCGAGAGCCACGAACATTTTTCTGGTCGCTGAGTCCTCTAGTGACCTCAGGCTTCATGACCTAAAAGGGATCTCAGCAGAACCCACAGACAACCTCATAGCATTTAATGACATAACGTGTGAAGATATATCGCAGAACTAATGATATTTAAAAAAATACATGGATAGCGAGTGTGTGTGTGTGTGAGTGTGTGTGTGAGCGTGCGTGTGTGATGGACAGAGTTACTAATAATAAATTGAATGTATTGTATCAATATCACTTCAGTATCTATTTACAGACAGAATCAATTCTTCACCCGTCCGTGATATTGAAAATTTCATATTCTTATTTTCCTGCGCCCTAAGAAGATCCGAAATAATTGGCTGAAACATGTTTTAATTCAATTTTATACTTAACTTTTCTATGTTGTTTAACATACGTATGATTGTTTGAATGTGTGGGTTTACAAAGCCGTATTTTGACCGTGAATACAATATTGAACTGATATTTACACATACACCTAAGTAGACATATACATAGACATAGACACGGTGTAGAATTGATATCATTGCAGTAAACGTAAATGCGTGTGTCTGTGGGCCGAAAGGGGGTTCTGATTCATTGTATAATTTCCATGAATTCTAAAGGCGCCGCGAAAGTGAATTGGAAAGATTTAGCAAGGTTCCTCGAATTTACGCGTTAAGGATTTATTTATGAACTCGTGAATTAAGGAAGATGTATTTTACCTACTCTCGAAACCGTCTCTTAAAATCATCGTTTCCTGTGCCCTTTGATATAAAAAATGTTGATATGTGAATAACTGCAACCAATATTTGGAGGTGTTTCAGAATGAAGGATATTTCCGTAACTAATTTTCACGGTTCCCGGTAATTTAACTTCAGGAAATAATAGAACGAATGGTATTTACTATTAATTTCCCAGTCCTTATTCACGTATTATGCAGTGTTCCCATGTTTAATTCTGAAACCTGCTATCAGGAAGTAAATGCATTCCAAACTACATTCTCTTTAAACTAACCAATAGAGAAAGTGTAAATATCATGCAGATTCGTTCGTTATTTCGTGTATGCCTCCTTGCAGGTCTGCGCAGGGCTTGCATTGTCATGGAACAGAATGACCCCATGCGCTTCATACCGCCAACACAATTACGTCACTCTTGCAGAAATTCAAGTCGAAAAGCAATAATTGATCTTCGAATTTTATAACCTCGCTATATTTGCTTCCCTAACTATAACCTCAAACCTCGATTCCGGGTCCGTCAACTGTTACGTCTTTAATCCTGCAAGTAGTAGTAGTGCAATTTTCTCGCTCGGGAAGTGGCGGTGATCTTTCCCTCGTTGTGTGGTGAGATCCGGCGCCGACCTACCGTTGGTTAGCCGGGTTTTCCCCAACCAGATTTACCCCACCAGCGGGG
>BOPP01000068.1:6447270-6458814 GCA_017312745.1 Gryllus bimaculatus | reverse complement strand
AACTCTCTGATGCGGTAGTTTTCCGTGTTTTCTCTATCAATGGCCAGCACATACCGGAGAAGTACCTTAACAAACGAGCCCAGACGGCGCGCGAGATATTTTCTTCCTCTTACCGTGTTATTCTCACCCCTTACTTACACCACACTTGCATGCACACAGCTACACACAATGTCGGGGGAACCAATCGGAGTTTGGAGTCTTGGCCCAGCTGGGCGGTGCCCGTTGGTGGGGTAAAATCTGGTTGGGGAAAGCCGGCTAACAACGGTAGGTAGGCGCCGGATCTCCGCCATACAGCGAGGGAAAGATTACGCCCTCCCGAGCGACAAATGGACTACTACTACTTGCAGGATTAAAGACGTAACAGTTTGACGGAATCATTTACCTCCTGATAGCAAGGTTTCAGAATTAAACATGGGACACTGCATAATACGTGAATAAAGGATGGGAATTAATAGTAAAATACCACTCTCGTTTCTATTATTTCTGAAGTTAAATTACGGGAACGCGTGCAAATTAGTTTACGGAAATATCCTTCATTCTGAAACACCTCAATATTGGTTGCAGTTAATTCAGCTATCAACATTTTTTTATATCAAAGGGCACAGGAAAACGTATGATTTTAAGAGACGGTTTCGAGAGTAGGTAAAAATAACATCTTCCTTAATTCACGAGTTTCATAATAAATCCTTAACGCGTAAATTCGAGGAACCTTGCTAAATTTTCAATTCACTTTCGCGGCGCCTTTAGATTCTGGAAATTATACAATGAATCAGACCCCTTTCGGGCGCCCAGCACACGCATTTACGTTTACTGGCAATGATATCAATTCTACACCGTGGTCTATGTCTATGTATATGTCTACTTAGGTGTAATGTTGTAAATATCAGTTCAATTTGTATTCAGGTCAAAATACGGGCTTTTGTAACCCACACCATTCAAAAATCATAGGCGTATGTTAAACAAATAGAAAGTAAGTAATAATTGATTAAAACATGTTTAACGCAATTATTGGGATCTTCTTAGGGCGCAGGAAATAAGAATATGAAATTTTCAATCACGGACGGGTGAAGAATTGATTCTGTCTGTAAATAGATACTGAAGTGATATTGATACAATACATTTCATTTATTATTAGTAACTCTGTCCATCACACACGCCACGCTCCCACACACACTCACACACACAACACTCGCTATCCATGTTTTTTTTAAATATCATTAGTTCTCTGGCGATATATTTCACACCGTTTATGTCATTAAATGCTATGAGGTTGTCTGTGGGTTCTGCTGAAGACCTTTTTAGGTCATGAAGCCTGAGGTCACTAGAGGATCAGCGACCGAAAAATGTTCGTGGTCTCGGTATTCGGGACATCGAGTGACAGTAAACGTGTAAACCTCTGGGTGAGACACTAAACATATTGCAAGCGTGACCAACTTTTGGGCAGAACATTTTCTCGCGAATGGTTGTCAGTACATTCAAATTTACTCTTTCAGTTTTCAGGACAAACCTTATCAAAATTAGATCCCTGGGAGAAACCAATTCATCTCGTTAGAATACACTCCAACACGCGAGTCGGTGCAAAGTCTCTCGATCACTGCCACAAAATTCTGGAAGTGCCAAAGGATTGAACTTGCACCGCACCTGTCACGCCTTTCTGCTTGCAGACCGTCCCGGATGGGCCTTGGCACCTCCAGTTGGCTGCGACGGCCTCACGTCCGTGTTCCGCCATGGCGCTGACCATGCGGTCGCCCTCTGGGTCATCGGGACTCGGCGTCGCAGACATCACCAGAGCTTCAAGCAAAAGTTGCCGCCGCAGGTGAGTCGCGCGTTGAGGGCCCGAAACGCAATAACGCCTGTGTGCGTGATAGTACACTTTAAAATTGAATTGATGCTATGAATATTTTTAAAATCCATTAGGATAAAGGAAAAGAATTGCATAATTTTTTTTGTTTTTTTTTTTTTTTTTTTTTTTTTTTTTTTTTTTTTTTTTTTCATCAGTTATTACAAAAAATCAAACAATTCAAATGTTCCAGTCCTAATGTCTTTTTTCCGCATCACCTCCGCAAGGTTTGAAGTAAGAATCTATTAGTTTCAATTACTTAAAACTACATTTTAATTTTATTTTTCTAAAACCAGTAAAAATAGACATGACGTAAAGTATGGAGGAGACGGAATAATCTGGCATATTTCCGATAATAGATTTGCCAGTTAATTATCCCCCTGCAGCGAAGTCAACAAAAGTAAAACTAAAAAATCACATAATAAATTTTAAACAATTAGTGGCAAGCCTAAGAAAGTCGAATGATACATAGCAAAATAAGTGACTCAGTTCTAAAGAAATTGCCAATGGTAAATGCATTCGGAAGACTACTACTGATTGCAGAACTTTCGATCCTTGTTTGTCGCCAGTTCCCCAGTGGTCCTGAGAGCGAATGCTAGATGATCATTTGTTTTTTCTGAACAATGAAAGTAGATCTTACCCATTTTTCTCAGCATTTTTTAATTTATCGTTAGATCTCAGTATTTCTTCAGTATTCCGTTTCTCACTAACTACACTTTCCTGAAAGTAGTGTGAATCCTATAACAAAGCGAAAGAAATTTTATTAATTCTCGACAACTAGTCTAATGTTTGTGTCCCTCTGGCTGCTATATAAAGTAACAGGAGCAATGGCTTTTCTTCGTAAGAACTTAAAGCCGGGTTCTTTGTCGCAAATTGAGCTTGAAATTCGCGGTACAGTTCCCAAATGTGATTATACAACTATATTTTTAATCCCTAATTGTTATTTTAGATTATATGTATTATCATGAAGTCTCGAAGAAGGAGACTTGGACTCCGTGGTGGTGTGGTAGTATGAAAAGTGTCGACAGCTAATCGCACTCACTTAGCTTCAGCGACATCAGCGGTCAGTGAGAGGTCCTTTTAAGGCATTTTGCGGACCAATTGTCCACCAAGCTCATGCGTCAAATCAACGTCATCTACCTTTACTTACACCACTAAAGTGGTAGATTGGAGATGGTGAAATTCCATGTACGGCGTCGATATTGCCGAAAAAAGTGAGATTGACGCCCTGAAGCTAGTGTGTCGCGATAGCTGCAACGTTTATCGTACGTATCCTTCAAGGTCGTATTCGAGTTGAGTCTTCTTCTTACAGACTTCATGCGTATTGTATTAGAAGACCTTCCTTTGGCCTTCCTTTGTTTTATGGAAACAATAGTACCAGGTCCTCTTTGACACACCTGTTTTGTCGCTTTCAATCAACATTTATTTTAATTGCTATAATCGTATTATTTTTGGTTTTTTTTTTTTTCGTAAATCGGCTTATAGAGCCACGCGGATAAGTGCATCCCACCGGGGATCAGTCATGATTATCGGAAGTAGATAACGTTACTTTAAACTATCGGGGAAGGATCAGCACTTAATGCTGATTCCATTTTTACACCCAAAGTTGTAGCCCTGGGGAATGGGCTGTAGTAGAATGATGAAATGACACACAAACCTAAGAGACACATTATTATTATATTATTATTATTATTTTATTATTATTACTATTATTGTTGTTATTGTTTTTATTATTGTTATTATTATTCCTGAATATTATTTATATCTAAGGTTATTATAATACGTATTCTTTAATGATAACTAGACAGGTTGTTTTGTTTGCATTAAATTCCATTTAATTTGCCTACGACTTTCCGACCGCGGCGCGCTCGCCGCAGATCCTGGTTGTTTCGACCTGCGCCGGACGGCGCTGCTGTGGCGCTACGTCATCCCGAGGGCGCAGACGAAATCCGCCGGGGGCCTCTTACCACATCGCGGTGGACGTGCGCGCGGCCGCTGCGACGACGCCTACGCCTACGCCTCCGACGTCTTCCGCTACGGCTCGTCGTCTAAGGTCAGGCGCCGCCATTTTCTTTTTCATTTCATTACATATATTTGTTTTTTTTTCTTTTTTGCTTTGGATTTTTGCTCTTTTTTTTGTTTTTTTGTTTTGTTTTGTTTTGTTTTTGTAACGTCACATTATAACGACTTTAGACCCAAGAAATTCGTTCATAATTGGGAGTTTTACGGAGTGTTTTAATGATGTGTTTGGGATTTTTTACGGCACGAAATGATGAGTCTTCACACATTGCAGCAAATCCGCAATCAGAGATCGTAAGGTGGAAGGTTTGCGGTGAATGGAAAGCCAACCATCCGTTTTTCTCGTACGGATTGTCCAATACGTGACGGTCACGCAGAAGTTGTTTCGCAAAATTAAGTTTGATTCTCAATAAATTTATAAATAAACAATTAATAAATTTATTGATCTCTGTTAGTTTAAATTTATAATGCGTTATGCAAGGAATGGGTATGCAACTCGTTGTAATGTTTGCTTTTTTTGCATTCGTACTGATTTTTAAAACATGTTACTTCATGCTGTAAAGCTTAACTTTATAACTATTGGATAACTAGTTCTTGTGTCCTATTATTATAATCTTTTTTCGTTTCAGAAATCATTCATAAATGGCATTTTGGGGCAAGATTGTGATGTTGTAGTATGTTTATGGCTTGAAAGTTACATTAACCCACATTCACCAATCGCAGCGAGCGAATCGTGGAGTAAACACACGTCTACCGCCGTCTTTTTCGGCCAGAACAAACTGGCCCGTAACTAAGACAAAGTTGATTTCAAAAAATTAACTTTGGATTATAAAAATATATAATGATATTATAAAAAATTAGCATGAAGTTCATTTATAATTGTTGTTCATTGCAATCGTAGAAAAATTTTAACACTCGGTCTTACGTCACTGTTTTCAAACATATGTACTTTAAGAAAACAACGTTTAATTTTATAAACTAGTTGTATAATATGTTTTTCGAATAATAAAGAATTAAATTCTTGTTGTTAAGTTTTACTTTCTCTTGTACTAAAGATGCGAAATCAGTGACATCAGAAGGCATTTTTTAAATTAAAACATGTAAATATGTATATATCTAATTCAATTATCCATTCTAAGTTATTCGTTGGCAAATAGCAATTTGTGAATTGGTGGGCGGGGTTGTTCCCGTGTGCTTTTTTGTACGATATTTCTATCTACACTACGTTATAAATTAAATTTCTTGTTCTTAAGTTTTATTCTTCTCTTGTACTATGATCACGATCAGTGACTTCCAGATGTATATATATACATATATATACATATATATACACTATTATATATATATATACTATATATATACATATTATATATATATATATATATATATATATATATATATTATATATATATATATATTAATTTCTAATTCAAATTATCATTCTAAAGTTAACTTAGTTGCAAAGATCAATTTGTGCTTGGAGGAGAGGGGGCTTTTATTTCCCGTGTTTTTACTTTTCTATTATACAATTTTCACAATCAGGACATCAGGAGTCATTTTTTTTAAAAATTTCAAACACAAATACCGCAATCTTTCTAATTCAAATCAACCGTTGCAAAGAGCAATCTGCGCATTGGGGAAGGGTGTGGGGGTGAGCGGGGCTTTTTGTTTCCCTGCGCTAGGCGCGGAGGGCGAGCGACCATCTGGGGGCGGTGCGTTGCAGCTGCGCGAGGACGGTCGGTGGCGCGTGGAGGCCGCTCTTCTTCCCCGGACCCTGGCCAGCAAGTACGACGTGCACGGCGTGCGCCTTAGCTGACGGACGGCGTGTTCGGGCTGGCGCTGGCGCCGAGGACCGCTCGCGACCGCCTGCTCTTCTTTCCACCGCTTTCCACCCCCCCCTCCTTCCGGGAGCTTCGCGTGGCGCACCTCGGTGAGTGCACTGCATTGCGATTGCCTAACGACTTTTTAATATTTAATGTTTCCTATTGCCTTTATTCTGCTCCTAAATGTTACATTATTCTGTATAAAAATGGATCAACATATAACATTCTTATAACAATTTATCACCTCATATTGCATTGGTAAACGTGGTCATCCTTCGACCCAGAAATGCCCTATAAATTTGAGGCAACTGTGGTGGCCGAGGACACCATCTTGATGACGTTGCAGTGCCTTGACGGCGGAAAAGCCTAGGTTTGAGTCTTGATGATGGCGTATTTTCGCTTTTAGCTTAGATCGAATATCAGCAAGAATTCTGAGCTCGGCTGCTCTGAATCTGGAGTTCACGAACGGAGTTCGCCGTGCGCACCTCGGTTAGTGGCACTTCATTGGCGTTTTGGCTAAGGTCCGACAAACTTGCGCGTTGGCAAATGACAAGTTTATCATTTAATGTTTCCTATTGTTCGTTCCTTACCCTACAACGGACACTGTACATATAAGAATCGAATCACATATACTTCCATGAGGTTCGCACCTCCTATTCATTGACTAAACGTGATATCTTCGACCAGAAAATGCCCTATAAATTTGACCATCTGAGGTGGCAAGAGAACACATCTGATGACGTTGCAGTGCTTGAACGGGAAGACTTTAGGGTTGAGTCCTGATGATGGTGTATTTTCGGCTTTAGCTAGAATCGAATCAGAAGAATCTAGAGCTCGGTCTGCTCTGATTGGTAGTTTTACGAACAAGGAAGATTGTTACGTATCATGGATCTGACGCGAAAAAAACGAACCGAACAAATCCTAAGTTTCCTTGTTACAGTATCATGGACCTGGTATACTCCCAATGTTCTTTTTTTCGGTGTAGCAATCCTGAACGGTGCTCGGACGCGCGCGGTTGCAGGTGCTGCAGCAACGAGAGGCCTTTGCGGGCGAGCAGCGCGGGGCGTTCGCTCCGCTGGGCGAGCTCGCGCCGCGGAGCGGGGCCCACGCGTCGGGCGCGCCGGTCGACGGCGGCGGCGTGCTCTTCTACAACTGGTCTTCGCGCGACGCCGGTGGCTGTGGAACTCGCGCCAGCCCGCCGGCACGCGCATGGGACCTGCAGGTGAGGCGCGTCGGACAAATATGGGGCCGCCTGAATGATTATTGACATGTCTAAACCAAAAGAATGAAAATCCAGTAGAAAATTAAAAGCAATGTACAGAACTCGTACGTATCTTTGGCGTAAAATGCCGACTCGTCTCTAGGTGGCCGTATCCAAACATTTTTTCATATTCAAAGACCTTACTTTCTGTAGTGGTTACGAAATAATTCTTAAACTACGTGCATATATTGTTTTAATATTAATGTTAACGCAATTTTTAATATTAATGTAATTTTTTATATTAATGTAATGTTATTTTAAATATTAAATATTTGACTGCGAATGGCCTTTTATTCAATCGTTTATTTCAGAAACCCGTCAAACGCAAATATAAAACAGCATTGGGCGGCGGATTATTGGTTCGCAAGAAGATAGACACATCGTTTTAGTGCGTATTAATACTGGAAAAATATAACATTTAATCGACTGTCTTTAATAAATAAAGTATGTTGAAATCAGAAACAATTAGTAAACTTTTTCTGAATTTTCTGAATGAGGATTTGGCGTTCTTGGACGGATTTCTGAAATAACCGATTCAAGTCAAGTATTCGGCAGTTTAAATATTTAATATTAAAATAACATTACATTAATATGAAATTGCATTAAATTAATATTAAAAAATATATGCCGTAGTTTAATACTTATTTATGTAACAGGCAACGTAGGAGTCCGGCATTTTAACGCCAAGACACTTTCGTACGAAATCGGTACATTGTTTTTTTGAATTTTGTACTCATTCGTGGAAGCCACAATTAAAAATTCTTGGGATCATTCTCATAACGCGAAACGGCAGTGGTGTTGAAATTCATCTCAACTCCAGTATTTTGTTAACGGGGTATTGCGATTTGCTTCATGTGGCTCTGATTCTTTGCGGTACGCATACGATAAAGACGTGCACACGTACTATTTCGAAACAATAAAACGTGGAGTAATACTATTTTCATGCATGAGACTTAAACAATAATTGTGCAACAACTGAACAGTTTTGATATCATTATTGTAACTGTTTTACCGGTTACGGTTTGCGAATGGTTATTCCGGCTGCGATATGGCAAAGTATTCCGGAAACACATCCTATCCCACGTATTGGATTGGCAAAAAGAGTTGTAGCAATATACACAATCCGCACTATTGATTTGCTGTTAGCCTCTTCTTTATCTGAAACTAGGCATTCTGTTTTGTCTTGCCCTTCATTTACGAATCAGTTGTTTTTGTGAAAAATGGTTATTCACGGGTGGGGCCATATTTTTAAAGAACAGAAATGTCTATAAGTTATAACACACGAATAATTATCATATTCATAAGGGGTCAATATCAACACTCCCTACAAGAAATTCACATACAACACATGGCAATTATTTACTACATATTGCCATTTATGACATTAAACGGTTGAAATCCATACATAAGTTTGAAGTCCCAATAGTAAATTGTTTCTCTGCTTAAATATTTTATTTAATTATGCTATAATCAAGAAGGAAACAGTTTCGTTGCAATAACTCATTGCTTCACTGAAGCTTCCGATGAGGCATAATAGCCAAATCTGTAGCTGTTTGCACTTCGCAAATAGTTATTCTAATTACATGGGGAATAATATTTTCTTGTCAGTTCTTCTCAAAACGCTTGTTCGCACAGTCGTTTATCACTCAACTTGTTATTTGGTTTAGGGTAGTGATCCCAGAATTTATGAAAACGTGCAGCAGAAAGATTTACACTTTTTCCCCATAGGTATGTCACACGTTTTAACTGTTTTTGACGTAAAATGAAATAAAATCATCTTTGGATTTATAACATATTCTGCGGTTGTTCCCAATAGCGAACACTATTTCTGAAACACTTATTTCATTTTATGAAGAGCAACAAACAACATTCCATATTGTGTCTCTTCCGCAGGGGCATCGTGGCGCAAGACAACGTGACGCTGCAATTCCCCAACGACTTGAGGTGGACCAAGAGCCGGCGGGCAGAGTGTGGTGGGGTGCTGAGCAACCGCCTGCACGAGTACTCTACCAGGAGCTGGACCCGCGGGAAGTCAACTTCGGCATCCTGAGGCGCCGGTGGACGCGGCGGGTGCGGGAGGGGACGGTGTGCGACCCAGATATGTAGTAGCGCCGCCAGATCCAACTTCGCCAGTTCGGGCTGCGACGCCAATTACTACCGTAGTGAAGCCGATCCGCCAGGGGGAGGGAGAGAAGTAGGCTAAGCGCGGCCGCAGTCAGAGCTAAAGGCTCGTTCAACAATGCAAACGTAACGCACTGGACGGTAAACATTAACGTAAGTGATAGACTGAAGCATTCACGTTCTAACATACAGCGTAGAAATTACGAGTTTCTATTGGTGTCGAGGCATTCTAGTTTACTATTGATTGGATGAAAGAGAATCGATTTGTGGTATCGACTATGTCCATGGGCGTATTGCGGTTAGTAGTCTATCGGGACTACAATCCTATTTCGATTCTCGTTTCTGAGGTAACGTCTGTGATTGGTACATTTCTTATGTCTTACTTAAGCATAAGCATCAGACGTTGAAGCTTTTAAGTTACGTCTTACGTATTATGGCATTGTGAATGAGTCCATTATGGACGTAGTCCTTAACTTTCATGTTTAGCGCCATGCTTATGTTTATGTTTGCATTGTGAATGGGGGCGCTTATAATTGGCTTGTTCGAGACGCTGCGACGTAGGCACAGAGGCTAACGTATTTCTCCTTAAGTCGCCGAGGAAGGCGCGAATGGCGGCGCAACGTTGGCACTTGTGCTAGCCGCGCGTCTCTCGGACCGCCAAAGCAGCTTATCGCAGGATTGGGTGAGGGCGCTCGCCTTTCACGCTGGGAGCCGTGTTTGAAAATTCTGCGACCCACGTGGACTTTGTGGTGGACAAGGCCGGGTTCGCGAGCTGTTTTTCGGGGTCTCCGTCTCCGCCGCTAGAATTCTCCTCCACACAGCGATTGAACTCGATCTAACTATTAAGCTAGTGTCGAAAATCCTGCCGACGTCGGGACTTGAACGTAGAACCTCAGAGGCACTGCGGTGACATCAGTTGATGCCCTGAGCCACCTCTCCCGGTATATATGGATCTCCAGAATTCTCCTTCAGATGGCGATTGACCTCGATCTAGCTATTAAGATAGTGTCGAAAATCCTGCCATTGCCGGGATTCGAACCTAAGACTTCCCGGTCAGAGGCACTGCAGTAATCTGAGCTACCTCTCCCGGTATATGCGGCTCGAAGGACCATGTTGAGACCGTACGCAGGCGGAACGTTTTTTTCTCTACGGTGTGGTGGCTGACCTGAGCGGCGGCGAGGAGGAGGCGCCGCTAAAATTCTCCTCCAGACAGCGACTGAACTCGATCTAACTATTAAACTAGTGTCGAAAATCCTGCCATTGCCGGGATTGGATCCTAGTACCTCCCGGTCAGGGACCTGAGCTACCTCTCCCGGTGTATGCGGCTCGAAAGACCATGTTGAGACCGTACGTAGGCGGGAAGTTTTCGTTGTCTTTTCTCTACGGTGTGGTGACTGACCTGAGCGGCGGCGAGGAGGAGGCGCCGGCGGCGGAGGCGGCGCGCGCGCCGGCGGCGGCGTCCACGGGCACCGTGGCCAGGGTGGCCGGGATGCCGGGCTTCCAGCGCGGCAGCGACACGAACACGCGGCCCTGCCATACCTCCAGCCCCAGCGGCAGCACGTTGGCCGGCTGGAAGGCGCCCGATGTCAGCGCCGCGTGACGCGCCGACGCCGACGGGAACATGAAGTCCATCTGCGCACGCGCACCTCCGTTCAGTGGCCCATTCACAACACAGACGTAAACATAAGCGTAACGCATAGACATAAACATAAACATAAGCGATAGACTGACGTATTCACAATGGGTGACATAAACGTAAGCACAATAAGAGTTTCTATTGGCTGTTAGACATTCTGGTTTACTATTGGTTGGATGTGAGAATCGATTTCGAGGTATCGACTATGTCATATGGTGTTAGTTCGTCTATGGACATCACTCCTATTTCGATTCTCGATTTTGAGTTCACGTACTGTAATTGTTTCATTTCTTATGTCTTACTTAAGCATAAACACAGAAGATTGAAGCTTGCAAGCTTTTAAGTTAACGTCTTACGTGTTATGCGAATGCGAACGCATTGTGAATGAATCCGCTTATGAACGTAGTCCTATCTTTTATGTTAACACCATGCTTATGTTTATGTTTGCATTATGAATGGGCCTGTACTCTCTGCAGCAGCGGTCCTCCAACTTGTTCGGTGTTAAAGACCGCTGTATTTTGATGTTCACACACCAAAGTCACCAAATAAAACAGAAACACATACACGCCGACACACTTATAATAATTATATACTATGTATACATTTTAATTACACAGCCACACAAAGAAATTTGTGTTCGTGTCTGGGGATCAAACCGTGTTTTCTATATGTTTTTTTGGGTCGTTAAATGCGAATCCTGTATCCATTTTACTCCATCACATCAGGCTTTTCACATGAACTCCAAAAATATAAAAAATGGAACATATTTTTAACCGAGGGGGCAGGCCATGTTTCCTATACATTTTTGGGGTAGCTGAAACCGAATCTGAAGTCCATTTAACTT
>BOPP01000068.1:6366656-6392552 GCA_017312745.1 Gryllus bimaculatus | reverse complement strand
TTGATCTGATGTTCATTTCATGAATGGAAAAGCTTAAAATCACTCGCTTAAGATACTCAGTTTAGCAAACGAGGTACACAGCAGAATTACGCCATTCTCAAAACACACTGTTCGTGCCAGCAGCGGGAATTGTTCCATTTAACCGGCGAGCACGTGCAGAGCGTATCGATTGGCAACGCGAGGTAGGAAGCGAGTCGCCGGCGCCCCGTTCATTCATCAGCGGCCGCTGCCTTTGGCGCGGAGTATCTGGTCCTCGGGCAACACGACATCACGGGCGAGCGGTTCCACCATCGCAACCCGTAAAAAACTTAGGACTTCACCCGGACACAAAATTAACCCGGAAAACCAATATAGACATCACAATTAAACAAGCGAGAAACAAATTATCCCACCTCCGGCTACTAATCAACAGACACAAATCCCTGTCGTATACAAACTCTACAAATATTTATTAAGCTATAATAAGGCCACTACTGCTCTACGCGTGACCAATATGAAAAAACTCAGCCTCTACAAATATCAATGAAATCCAAGTAATTCAAAACAAATTTATAGGACTAATCACATATGCCCCATGGTTCATAAGCAATAAACAACTCCATTCCGAATTAAACATCAATATAATTATAAACCAAATAGTCCATATATCACATAATGTCTATCAAAATCTAAGAGACATCCCAGCAGCATCCCATTTCAAACTACCGAAAAATCCAACCCACACCCGAATAAAAAATAGATTCACTTTTGAAGCCTTTCTAAAAATCTAAGCCAACCGTGAAACATAACCCCGAGGTTCTCTCCTAGAGTATCCTCTCCAATGTATAGATGAAGTTAGCTTAGATATTTTAACTAGCATTAGTCTAAAAACACAATTTAAAGTAGTTACTATACTGAACCATACATTCCATCTACAACATATGTGTATACATGTGCATATATGTGTATACATGTGTATATACGGGCGAGCGGCGTGGCACACGCGTGGGGGGCGGGGGCGGATGGTTGAGCAAGTGGCCGGCCGCCGAGGCAAGAAGCGTGTGCTCTGGCACGCGCACGGGCACGCTGTGGGCGAAAGGAGACGAGAGAAGGCGGCACCGCGCTGGCGAAAGGACCTGCTCTGGATCGTTCACGTAAATGATGGGCAGTCGATTAATACATCAGCAGACTAATCACGTGCCTAGGGCTCACGTGCCTAGGGCTCACGTGCCTAGGGATGAAAATTACTTAAAATTGTATTTATACTGATTAATTCAAATATTTTCAAGTTCAAATACAAGACTTTAATTTCATAATCACCGCGATAATTATGATATATTTAATTTTTATTATTACTATTATTATTATTACTATTACTATTATTATTATTACTATTACTATTATTATTACAATTATTATTACTATTACTATTATTATTATTATTATTATTATTATTATTATTATTATTATTATTATTATTATTATTATTATTAGAGGACCGTATGGTTTGGTCGTGCATAAGGTATTAATCCGGCCGAAATGGTGTAGAGCAGAATTTACACCCACGATTCGAAAACGAAGTGTGCTCTCTGCTGACCGAGGGTCGCCGTATGGTGGACTGATTCTCAGTTTCAATTGTTCTTTTCGTAATCACCTTTGCAGCTGTACCTCAATGCACATGCGTATCTGAGGGGTTGTCAAAACTCTGCTGATAAAACACGTAACTTCAACGCAGTTCTCTGATTCGAAATCTGCTTCGGTCCTGAATGACTTAACACCCACTTTTTTGCAAACTCATTCCCATACGGTGGTCCTCCTAACAACTCTGAATCTTTTGAACCTCACATTTCTCAAGTGAATTAGTTAGCTACAATAACTATTTAAAAAATGTTTTATAAATATTTCAAGGTAAATATTTTTGTTAGTACTTCGACAATACCGAATAAAAATATTTGAACAGGATAGTCATTCAAACATTCGTCGGAAAACGAAGAGTAGACCATCTCGAAGTTTTTAGAAATGCAGAACACAAAATGTAGTTCAATTACCGTTGCAAATAAGTCGTCTCTATCTCGGGAACAAAAATGTCTAATCCGTTTTCAAATGTTGCTAATTTCGCGCTTTTTAAAATTTTATTTTTATTTATTTATTGATTTTTAACTTAACTAATCTTTCAACTATTTATTGTAAAATGATGGAAAGGGTGTGTGGAATTTAAGAAAACATGCGCAGATGATCTTCTTCCCCATACGTCACATACAGTTTTTACTATTATTTACTAGGCTGTCCGGGTGACGCCGCGTCCATGGCGAAGGTGCCGACGTTTCGGAGGCCATTCTGCGACCTTCCTCAGGGCGTAATGCATTGTCGCAGAATGGCTTCCAGTTGGCTGAGTTCGCGCGGTGTGCGGGTGGCTTCAACGGCCCGTGGGCAGATGCGAAGGAGGATTGGGTTGCGCAAGTGCGCGGGTGCGCTTCCGCGGGTGGCGCTGCGACCGCTGGCACCTCGCCGCCCTGGGGCAGCGGCCCAATACCACGCGACGGCGACAGTGGTTCACAGCGAAAAAAAAGGAGAAAACAAATTGAATTGATTGATTCACTGTTTAGTGTTTCTGGGCGCGTTAATAACAAATATCGTTAGTCCCGTAAGTTTAGTGCATTTGTTATCGCGTGAAGGGGCAATCATTTTCTTCACCACGCGGCGGCGACAGTGGTTCACAAAAAAAGAGAAGATAAATGAAAAACATCAATTGATTGATTCACTGATTAGTGTTTCTGGGTGCTACAATGACAAAGATATTCACCACAAAAGGAGAATATAAATATAAAAAAAGTATTGATTCATTGATTAGTGTATCTGGGAGCGTTAATGACAAATATAGTTAGTCCCGTAAGTGTTGTGCATTTTTTATCGCAAGAGAGGCAATCATCTTCACCGGCTGGATGGTGAGATCCATTCCCGACCTACAAATTGAATTGAATTGAATGGATGCCTTATTTTACGTGGCGAGGCTCGGGCCATCAGGCCCACTCTTCCGTCTGACCACGCAAATATCGCTACGCTCCTTTCACCAACTAGCGAAGAAAGGAAGTGTTTTTTGGGCGACGAAACAGGCGATTTGAGGATTTTGAGAATCTTTTACATGCACGTAAATCTACTACATGGGACAGGATTTACTTCCCCTCCGAAGGAAAGCGTAGGAAGGATTTTTCGCCTTTAAAAATCTACTGTTTCGATCGGGTTTGAAACCGCCAACTTGGCTATAACAGTCCGATACGCTAACCATTACATCATCGCCACCTACGCGACCGGTTACGGGTTTTCCCAACCAGGTATCTCCCACCAGCGAGGGACCACCCGTGCCGGGACAAGCTCTAAGCTCCCGACTGGTTTACCGACATGTGTGATAGTGCAGTGCATGTGTGTGTAAGGTGTGTGGATAAGAGAAAGAAGGAGAATGAAACATCACAGGCGGTCCGTGACCCGTTTCTTAGGTACTACTCCGGCATTCGTCTGGTGTTGATTGGAGAAACAATAGAAATCTATTGATCTGAGCAGCCCATCACTAGAATTCACCTCCAGACAGCGGTTGAATACGATGTAACTACGCAGCTACTGCCGAAAAATCCTGTCACAGTCGGACTCTAAACCCAGCACCTCCCGGTCAGAGGCACTGCAGTGTCATCAGTTGACATCCCGATCAGTGCAGTGGACGCCCTGAGCCCCCTCGGCCAGTTTTTCGTCCGCACCGGAGCACTGTGCGGGCGACGCGCGAGGCGCACGCGTATTCCCACGGGGCGCGGGCGCGAGTGAAAGTGATGGCCGCGCGGCGCGTCACGCATGTGGGCCAGCGTGCGCGGGCTGACCACGACCACGACCGCCTCCGCCTCCGCCTCCGCCGCCGCCGCTGCCCGCGGCGGGCCAAGAGACCGCCGGCAGTCCGGGTCGCTGGAAGCCACAACCCACTAAGCACCGTGAGCTCGAGGTCTTGAGAATTTGATGGAGTCTTGATGAATGTGGAATGTGCCGGAATGAATACTTGAATAGAGATGAATGCTGTTCGAAGATTTATGCTGGACGAGGAAGTTAGGTAACTGTTAACCAGTAATCCCCTGTCTGCATGTGTACATTAGCAACAATTAAATACGAAATTTCAAGGTTTTCGTCGTTTATTTACTTAATTTCCTCGTTCTTTCTTTTTCCTCTGACATTTTTCGTCGTAATTATAAATCTAACTAAATAAGCTTTCCGCCCTCTCAACAAATGTATTTCTTTTTGACAAATATTGATTCCTCTTTCTAATACGCTTCTTTCTTTTTCACTGTCTCTAACGCTAAATCGTTTTGGCATTTTACTTTCCTTAATTTTTCTGCTTTGTCCGGATACTTTCGTTGGCCCTCATCTTCAGAAGAGAGTAGAAAGCTCCACTTGTTTATTCTGCAAATTCTTTTCTCTTCTTCTATTGATCTCCTTTTTTAGAATACAAATTGAAGTTAAAGTTCATTTGCAGAACTCAGCCGCTTTGTATTCTTCTTTGCCAGTCTGACATTGCTTGTTTCCCTGCCAGTCTTATGAGCCCACGCTAACGCACTGTTGAAGCATCTCTCGTTTTACATCTCCATTCTGCTTGTTTCTAAACCTCGTACCTGTCTTTTGGAGACAAGGAGTATCGCCGATGATCAGTTTGAGGGGATGAATATAATTGGAGCTTTGGTAGAATGTGCTGCGAAGTGAACGAGCGACGAAGTGGCTTCACGTTCTGCTGACACAAGATCCAGGAAGACCGAAAATGTGTTAGTGTTTAGAGGTCGAGTTTTATTCGCGAGCACAATGAGACTAGAGGGTACCTCGTCTCAGACGAGAGAAAACTCTCAAACTTCATCAAATTTTCATAATATAATTAAAACTAACTCATACCGGCAAAGGTGGTTCAGGGAATCAATTGATGACACTGCAGTACCTCTGACCGGGATGTCCGAAGGTTCGAGTCTCGAGAATGCAGGATTTTGAACACTAGTTACATAGCTAGGACGTATTCAACCGCTGTCTGGAGGAGAATTCTAGCGGCCGGCTGCTCTGATCGATAGTTTTCCGTGGATTCTCCGATAAACACAAAGCGAATGCCGAAGTAGTACCTTAACAAATAGGCCATGTACCACACACAACTTTCCTTCCTCCTCCTTGTCATACCCTCGCTTCTCAGTTACACACACTGACACTCACATGCACTACACTACCACACATGTTTAGAGTTTGTCCTAACTGGGGCGGTGTTCCAATGGTAGGAGAGACCTGGTTGGGGAAAATCATGTCAAGGTAGCGAAGGTCGTCGCCGGATTTTTCCAGCCAGCGAAGGAAGATCACCGCCACCTCCTGCGATCAAAATATGCTCAGCACTATCTGGACTAATGCTCTTAGTGGTTGACGCGCCCAAAATCACTAAACATTCAAGCAAGCAACTGTCTCCGATTTTAATATAGTATATAGAAATGTTTGTATAGAAAATTGATATATAATTTTGCAATTCCTGGAGAAATGTCACTGAAACTTGATACGAATATTACATACAAAATGGAAAATAATTACGTGGCGTATTTTAACACACCATTGCATCCTCTCCCAAATACCCATAGGCGCGATGTGAAAATGATTACTTTTCCCCCCCAGACAAAATGGTTATGCAACCCGCAATGCATCCGGCGAACTAGGCGGTGCGTGTGGGCGACCAGATCTGTTTAACAGACCCTTTTGATAAATACCCTAACAACACCATGTAACCATCTAGTCTTGCATAAAATCACCATCACCGGCGCCGTTTCGTCTGGCTTCGACCATCACCAGCGGTGCCGCCGCCGCCACCGCTTTTGCCGCCGGGGGCCCGCGGCGGGCGTCCTGACGAAAGAGCCCGAATACTAATGAGGCTGGCGTGGCCACGCGGCCCGTCCCATCGCCGCCCTGCGCGCTCGGGGCTGCCGCTTACGCAACGCACTCGTCGCCATCTCTGCTCGCGATCCGCGCGGGCCTCTGGCGCATTGGCTGCGGAGCGCGTAGGTTTTTAAGCGGAACTATGTTGTTGAATTGAATTGAATTAATGCCTTATTTTACGTGGCGAGACTAAGGCCATGAGGCCTGCTGTTCCGCCTGACCACGCAAATTTCGCTACGGTCCTTTCACTAACTAGCGGAGAAAGGAGGTATTTCTTGGGCGAGAAACAGATGATTTCAGTTTAGCTCAGAGGCGTCATTTAGGCTTGAGGATCTTTTATATGGAAGTAAAGCTACTAACATGGGACAGCCGGCTTTACTTCCCTCCGAAGGAAGGCGTACGAAGGATTTTTCGCTCTTAAACATCCACAGCTTCGATCGGGTTTGAACCCTTCAACTTAGGTACAACTCCGGTACGCTAACCATACCCTATACAGTACGTTACACCGGATACCAATAGTCCGGTACCATACCATACCCATACCCATTACCATATCCGGTACGTTACATCATCGCCGCGTGTTTGGGGAAGACAATGGTGGATACAAAACTGTTAAAATATGTCGGGGATTTCATTACACATGTCTTGTTATATATTATCAAAAATACTTATTTATTTGACAAAAAATATTATTTTTGAGTTAGTGATATTTTTCTCTAGGAATGAAAATCATATCATAAAGAACAAAATATTGGGATCTGATGAGAATATATATACAACTCTCCAAGAATGCCATGAATGTTTGTAATATATTGCAATAAGCCAGTAATATTCCACTGAAGAATTTGAGTTAGTTTAGATGTTATTTATTAATAGAGGCCTAATAATAAACTGACATAGATTCTATAATAATTTACCTTCACGAACTATCCATACTGGATTTAGTCTGTTTTCGTACAGGATTCTCAAACTTTTTTCTCTAGTCTCGTGAATCTACCTTTGAGGGATCTGTGTGTTAAAATCGAGTGTCATTGAGCATCGCGATAAATACTAGAATATCATTAAAATAGTCCTTAAAATAACAAGGTGATCAGCTGATCCCAAATAATTTTCCAGTAAAAATGGAATTTGTTAAATGACAGATGAACAGAATTTTTATTCTTATCAATTAGGAATTTGTTCGGGCAGAGAATCTTTCATAAATTTGCCAGAATTTTTGATGGCCAATTTATTCGCACTTCAAGTCTTTCTTTTGTTTTGTTTATTACAATTAATGCATATTATTTATTATCATTATTAATAATAATATTATTTTTATAAATATTATTATTAAAATGAATTGTTTGAGATTGGGAATATTATTCTTTGTTTACGTTTCTTTTATGAAATGGAAGGAAGATAATGTAATCAATTAAAAGAGGATAAAAGAAGAATCAGTATCTTTTTTCATAAATGTATAGTATTACTATATAAATATATCTTTGTCATTTTAAAATATGAATTGCCCTTCATAAGATCTTAACCAATTAAACGGCTTTCAACCGAAAACAAACGCATAATAAGACTACAATATCCACATTTACTACGTTTTAATATAAGTATCAAGACGAATAAAGAATATGTGGCACAATGAGAGTGCCTTTTAAGTTTGATAAGATATTACTTACAGCAATACCCTAAATTATAGATCTCTGATGTTGTTTATAAACGACGTTGTCTACAGTAAAAGCTGGAAAGGGAACAGATACAACACAGGTTAAACCAGTTCTCAGAGGAGGATTTGGCTTTGTTGGGAAAAGCACATTCTATCCTATAAATATTGCCTATTATCTCTCAAAAGTATTTCTACTGCTATAAATCAGTGAAGAAATCTTTTTCTAATGAATAATTAAATGTACGAAGAGCAGGTATTCTGAAATATATAATTTATATAATATTTATATAATTTTCCAGTAACAACCCGTTTCTTTACGAGATGGAGAAGGACTTTCTCTTCTTCCCTGTTTGATTACGAATCTCCTATAGTTAAGACAACGTGATTTCATGCTACTGATATTAAACTTTAATACATGCCTGACGTCGCAAAAATCACCGTTGCTTCGTAGCTATAAAACCTGCATGGTTTCTTCATTAGTATCATATTGGTTTAATTGAAATTCTAATAACATGAGGGGACTTTAAGAGAATTATTGATTTTAATTTACTTAATAGAACTTATTCATTAATTAATAGCACTTATTAGATTATAATACTGTGTGAATTTTTCTTTGAACTATTTTTAATAATTTCCTGTCCTGCAGAAATGCATTTTGGTTGTGCAACCTGAGATATCAGCGTTGGTCGATACCGTGATCAGAAATAAGGAATGAAATTCATCTCGAATGTGTCATGAAATGTTAAGATTACTGAAATGACTATTCACTTATTTTTACAGCATGTATCTATCGTTTTAAACAGCGTTTTTGCGTTGCAAGGAGTAGGAAAAGCTTGGTGTTTCCTCTATACAACACGGGGTTTATGGCCCAAGTCTTTGCAAAATAATGTGTTGAAACGTGTGTCCAACAACATGGTTTCGCTTATTCCTTGTTATAACCAACCATAAAAATGGAAACCCCTCTATTCTTGATGCTGTCTACTTCTCGACGACAGTCTTGTCAAGTTTTCAAAATGTTAGAAGTTACGAGCAAATACAGCTGATGAAGCAGATATGCTCTCGCATAGAATGGATCAATAATGAACCAGTAGACTCGCTGATATCCTAAAATCACTTAGTATTCTAGAATCGGTAGGAAAAAGAAGTCATTTGTATAGTTTTGGAAATAAAGTTTAAAAATTAGTTAATTAGTAATTAATTTGTTAGTCAATTACTAAATCGCGACATAAGACGGGGATATAACGTTTTGAATTCCACTTCACCCCTGGTTAGTATTTTTTTTAGTGTTAGTTAAAACCGATGTGACAAATGTTCTTGAAACACACGTATGCAATTAGAACGTTACCCATATTGTGTTCTGAATAAAGCTTATCAAGAAAAGCCAGAAACTTAATTCTTATGGCGTATTATTTTGACTTCATTGTCTGTCACGTTAGTATTTACTTTATGTTTACATTTAACATTTTATTAATTCAAATACTTTTAAAACTAAGTAATTCAAAATACAATATATTTGAAATTTGAATTATATTTGAATTATTTGCGTTTATATTTTGACAAATATTGAAGGACTTTATTGTATGATACAGGTAATTTGTACTTGTACAATAGAATACTCAGTGGCTAAAGCAATGAACAATACGAAAAGTGTGTACTTGGAATAAAAATGCGCTCTTTCGCTTGCTGTAACTAAGCCGTTTACTAGCACGGAACATTGTCTCTCTGTAAAGGGCCCCATCCACTCTCAAGCAATGCTTGCAAGCACGAAGAATGACAATTGATGACAGATTTACAAGTGGCATAGGCTAGGCTTGCAAGCTTCGCTTGCGAGTGATTGGGGTAATTGATTCGCGCCCTTTGCAGTTCAGAAAATAATTTCACATTATTTCTTGGAGGGCAAATTACATACATTCTCGTTCGTAAAAATGAGAGCAACTATACCAGGTTGGAAGAGAGATTATGTTCGACCAACAATGCCACCAATCCGACTAAACAAATGAGTGTCAAATACATTTCAGTGCTGAAGTTTAAATTAATATCTCATGAAGAGAGAATCTTCAAATATCCCAAAAGGAATGGCATATAAAAATATTATTCAAGTGGTCCCTTCTTTATGGAGGAAACGCGTGTCCGACAACTATGAATCTTTTCTTTTAAATCATGTGAGGAAGTGTGTGCTACGATATAGCAGTGTGTTGGCCATTTTTTTTAAACAGAAGGGAACGACTCCAAAACCTATCACTCTCTCATGTATATTTAAAGGTCGCCTCATATTCTAGTTTCAAGAATCACTATTTTGCCATTCTGCTTCCTTGGGCTCTTTCATCATACCAGTTTTTTAACTACCATTCCCCGTAATTACACCGTGTAAAAACACCATGCACTACGAGGTGTGGTCAAATGATAAAAAAGTAGCAGACTTGGAAATGTCAATCCAAAGATATGTTAGAGTAGTACTTAATAGTCTACTTATAGTTTCTCACAGTCTTTTTTATGTATGTATTACATTAAACCAGTGGTTTTATTTTGATTTGAAATCTTAAAAAAAGATGAAACTATTTGAAAAATGAAACATTGGAAATACAAAGTGAACAAATATTATGTTTTTAAATACTAATTTTAAATGGATGTAATAAAAATAATTTTCGTCTCAAAAATCACCGGCTTTCGAAATATATCAGAACTATAACATATTTTTAAATTTATTTCATTAATGAAAATTACAATAATGAAAATGTAGCCCTACCTGTTTTGAAGCTCTTTAAGACTTCGTCACGTCACTTGAGAAGTTAGTAGAGCCCTTGAAAAATGTAGCCCTACCTGTTTGAAAAAGTTGTTAAAGTACATAAGACCAAAACAAGTAGCACGACCCTAAATATTCTGTCCACACGCAGGTTAAAAATTCCATCTTGAAACACCGGAGGGAATCTATAAGCGCGTGGAAAGTACCGACGCCTCATTCCTCCGTGCGAGGGGCACACTTGGCACCGGAGCCCCCGCCACGGCGCGTGAGTCAGGTGGAGTGAAGGAAGCGAGTCGCACGTCGACGCCGCTAGCATGCGCGTGGGCGACCTGACGTTGGCAGTGGGTGAGCGGCTGTAGCGGCGCGCTCTCGTGACCTTGTCTCTCTTCCCCCGTTGCCGTCGAAAGCCGAGTTTGAGATTTTAATTCTATCGCGTGGTTGGAGGTTAGAACCTTCGACGCTTTTAGAGCGCCGTGACGGAGAGCCGAAAAAAACGACGTGCAAAACAAAAATAAAATAAAACGAAACTTGGGAATCTGTGCTTAGGAACGCGTTCATGTTTTACTTATAAAAGGTAATTTAAAAAACCACACTGAAAATGAACGTGCATCTTATCTTGAATTATTAGCTAAAAGAAAGGAAATTATGTTCTTAACTTGCAATCAGGGTTCACTAACATTTATCATCAGTGTGCTACTTTTATTAACATAAAATGCATGTAAATCAACTGATTTCATGACAAAATCATTTACTCTAGCACAAAAAATATTTTTTTTGAAAATAAAGTGCCACATATAAGAAACGTGGCGTTGTGCCCAAAGGTATGTTGTTCGTGTACCTGTTTCTTAAGCTCTGATCTGGATGAAAGTTTCACAAGATTTTTCTCAGCACACAAATTTGAAGAATAATCTCAACAAGCACATTCTTGTTTCTAAAACGATAAATTGAACTTCAGACACAAGATTGAGGTTTTATGCTTAAAAATATTGTCAATTCTATTGCTGACCACTTATATACTCCTTGAAACAAATTGATTCATTGGGAAGTGTTCAAAATTTATAGTTACTAAGAACAATGTGATTTGTTCTCAATTTTCTACGCTAAACAAATGCAAGGGGATTTTACCGTGATTGTCAGTAATAACTGAAAGTTTTATAGCTGGCGGGGATAGGAACTTTCATATAGTATAAGAAGGCGTTTGGAGGTATTAATCCTACCAAAAGCTTTCGCGCAAGTAGAGGTAAGATGCTAATATACTGAAGAAATTCTTGACAAAAAATGTGCAAGTGTAAACAAACACTTACATATAGGGATGAATGAGATGACGGTAATGCACCACTGCTAGAGATGTCTGACTTTGCCATTGAGTCATAGGAGAATATTAGATGGGGAGGATCTAGTGTAAGAAGTTATGACGTTTGCGGATATTTCAGACTTCTTAGATGCGAGATATCAATGTTGTGGATGAAGATATTATGGGGGCACTGGGCTTAATTCATAGATAGAAAGTTTTTTTAGAGGTTTAGCAGCAAAGGCATTCGCCCGTGGATATTGCAAATATAAGAAAACGTAAACTACCGGTAGAGCAGCCCGGCCGAACAAATAGAATTTCCTCCGCAAAGCCTCAATATTGACAATACTGTGAAAATGCAACCCGTTATACTCGAACCCCAAGGACTGTATTTAAAAACGTTAGATAAGTAGCGATTGACAAATATCATCACAGAGGCAAGAGCTTCTACGAACGGAGCCGAATTTCGAATTCTAATCGAATGCAGCCTCTGAACGCCAGGCGCACGACGTGGGCGGGGTCGCGAACGACGCTTTGAGAAGCGTCGTGTGAATTCTGCCTGGAGCAAGGTAGAACGAACATTTCCCTGGCCCAACCTTTGTACGTAACCAACAAATAGAAAATGTCTGTTAGTTTGTCCTCTTCACATGAATAAATAATAAAATAATAATAAAAAATAAATATAATAATAATAAATAATAATAATAATAAAATAATAAATAAAATTAAATAATTAAAATAAAAATAATAATAATAATAATAACAATAAAATTTAACTCATAAATAATAAATAAATAAAAAGAAAGAAGGAGCAGAAGAGAAGAGAAGAAGAAGCAGAAGAAAGAAGAAGAAGAAGACGAAGCAGAACGAAGCAAAAAGAAGAAGAAGAAGAAGAAGAAGAAGAAGCAGAAGAAAGAAAGAAGAAGAAGCAGAGAAGAAGAAGAAGCAGAAGAAGAAAGAAGAAGAAGAAAGAAGAAGCAGAAGAAGAAGAAGAAAAAAGAGAGAAGAAGCAGAAGAAGAAGACAAGAAGAAGAGCAGAAGAAGAAGCAGAAGAAGAAAGACGAAGCGAAGAAGAAGAAGCAGAAGAAGAAGCAAGAAGAAGAAAAGAACGAAGCAGAAGAAGAAAGAAGAAGAAAAGAAAGAAGAAAGAAAGAAAAGAAGAAGCGAAGAAGAGAAGAGAAGAAAGAAGAAGAGAAGAAGAAGCAGAACAAGAAAGGAAGAAGAAGAAGAAGAGACAGAAGAAGAAGCAGAAAGAATAGAAGAAGAACAAGAAGAAGAAGAGAAGAAGAAGAAGAAGAAGAAGAAGAAAGAAGAAAGAAGACAGCGTTTCCATGCGAGAAACTCTCGGATGTTCGTATGTAACTCAAGAAAAGCAATTCTGAGCCAATAATAATAAAGCTAATATTTCACCTCTGAGTAATAAATTCCATTTGTAATAAATACCATTAGAAACAATTCAGTAGGCAGAGACTTCACATCGGTACATGGAGATGTTACTGAAACGATGTTTACGTATTTAATATCTTAGCAAACCGACACTTTAAATTTAATATCAAATGGTGTATTATTTACAAAATGAATTTACAGCGGGGCATTAGTACAGCCTCCCAGATACCATCAACATTTAAATTGTACGTCTGGATTCTGTTGTCGAGTAGTTGCTGTCGACACTTATCGAGTGACTTGCGCTATTCTTTTGAAAATCTTAAATTTAATTGTTTTTTAATTAATTCAATAGTATTGTGTGCTAGCGTGTGTTGATATTTGTTGTTCACTTATTTCACGCTATTTTACTTAATTTCGAGCTCTAATCGTTCCGAGAACATGTCTATAATACTGGGTAAACCTTCATTGAAAATTTGTTACAAACCTACATTGAATTGTTTTTATTTGATATTCTGTAACTATATTGGAAGTCGCCAATATACATTTTTTAATGAAATAATCACGCTTCGTTAACAACTTTCCCCCTTCATATGGAAATGAAAGGATAGGGTGTAATGTATGGAAAGGGTGGGGTGTAGCATGCGAGAGCTCTCACACGGAACCAAGTTGTTGCTGTGAGAGCGAATCTTGAATTAATGATTATAGATATATACTTCGTCAGCCGGTGCAAATCACGGTGTACACGGTATAAATATAAATATAAGATGAAGGAATCTAAGCCTTCTAACCGTGACGTCACAAAAGAAGAGGTCGTCAAGAATTGGGCAGTATTGATAAGCGCCGGACCAGGAACAATGTAATAAAATGTCTAATAATATTTTATTCTGTAAATTATGTTACGGAAAACGTTTCTTTGACGCCATCGGCCTCAAAGTTTCATATTGTAAGGTTCTATAACGCTTCGTTTGAGTTATTTAACTATACAGACTTCAATAATGGGGTCGAGTGTAGCGGGTTGCATTTGATGTGAATATTTAGATGCGTTTTTTTGACACATTTTTCATTTTTTTATAGCTAAAGAGCAATTATTCTTATCTACGTGAAATGCTTTTTCTTCAGAGGCCTTATTTATGAAGATTGGTTGTTTATGAAAGCTGCAAAAAATTATCTATACTATTGAAATAATATTGGAGAAGATAATAATTTCATCAAATGTATTCTGTAGTGTAAGAAAATAAAATATATAAAATGAAAACGCGTGTAGGTATTGACTTGATTAATCTGTGAAATGTTAGAGAGACCTGCTAAAGGAAACTATATTAAATGTAGCCTTTCTGACATGACCTCTCAAACATATCATATTTTACTGGTTTTGGCGTTAAATAATTGATAAATGAAAAACTGTAAACTATCATTACCATGTACAGACACATGTCTTTTAAGGGCGGTGTTACAAGCTCTTTGTTTAAAAATTATAACAATGATGTTTTTAGCAATGTGAGAGATAAAAATCAGAAAAGGAATGTTACCGACAAAAATATTGAAGAGTTTGTAGATCATTAGTTAATAATGTTTTTGACTTGCATTTCACTCTTATGATGATTTTGATCTTAAATTGAATTGAATAGAGGTTTTTCGAAATTCATCTTTGAATGGTTTTCAAGGATTTACTGCAGATACCGCAAAAGAGAAGAAAATCAATGGCCATAATTCTGACTCCTGTCGTAACTCTGAAGGGAGTCTGACAAAATGGAACATTATGAAAATAATGAAAACATATCAATCATTTAAAACCGCATTATTACATTTTAATGAGCATTTTATGGAACATTATTTTGTTCATAAAAGTGATCACGTATTGATGATAATTTAATGTTGGTATTTCTGCTTTAGATGTTGTTGACGGTTACAAGATGTGGTTTATTCTGTTCATATCTTGCCATTTGCTTTGCTTTCAGTAAATACACTTAAATATCATTAATTCCAATTCGATGATAGGTTAAAAATTCCAAACGGGATGTTGGCGACCAAGAAATGAAACTTAGTTTTCCTTGAATAGTATAAAATAACGAATGATTTATAGTAGGTGTCGCTAATCTGTGGCGTCACAGATGATTACAAGAGGCAACTTGCATCCTTGAACGTATTTATTCTTTGAAAGAAAGCATAACTAATTGTATCTTAATATGTTCAACACAATAGTTCACTACTGCAACGCCAGAAATATCTTGAAATAATTATGAGTCGTCATTGCTAACAATATTATTTATTACAATAGCAAATTTCGATGGCTTAGCAATCATCATCATCAGTTTTCTGCTGTGTGGAGAAACAAAAACAAGTAGAAAGTCGGTTTTGTGGCTTCCATACAGCAGAAAATTGATGATGGTGGCTAAGTCATCGAAAGCTGCTATTGTAATAAATAATATTGTTGGCAATGACGACTCATATAATAATTTCATTGTAATGCCAACAAAATCTCCACAACACCAATAACAGAAATATCTTTACAAAAACGTCTCTTCGGCAGATGTAGCGGGGTTTATGACAGCGATCGCCCTTTCATTCAAGAGATGCATCACTTATCTCAGCACTTTTAGAATTGTGTCTTAATAAATATGCGCCTTTTCAACTAGTGTACATTAGTAATTTAGTTCCGTAATTGGATTATCCTTTTCCTCCTATATTCAAAGAGAATCCTACCTATCTCTAAATTTTCCAACCTCAATAATGAACATAAGCAGGTAGAAAAGGTGCTTGAGTTGTATGGCGTATATGAATATGTAGAAAAAAGGGCTCACGGTTCGTACCAAGGTTAACCATCTCTGATGTACCGTCTGATGTAAAGAGGAATGTGGGGAGAGAATATGTGGATTTGAGGCTTTGACATCTACGACACGATCATAAGATGAGAAGAATCATGCCTTGCTCAGGATTCGAACCCCCATTAGTGGTTATCGCATAGTGGTTCTCGCCAGAGCCATCTATGAACCTTACATCGGCATCAAATGTCCACCATTCCATTCTGGTAGTGTATGAAACGTTCCTCTGAGCTAAGAAATGCCATTAGAATAATCCTGTAGCTTTAACATTTGAAAGTGTGGAGAGTGCTCTCATTTAGTTTTCTTCAAAAAAGGTTGAAATTATGGCCTGTAAATGAGAAGTCAGTTAAGCATCCACTTTCTTCCCTTTCACCTCTTAAATTCATTTTCAGGCTGAAAGACGAAATCACAAACCATCGAATTCTTGCAGTGCCGACAAGAGAAATACATTACATTGACCCTGATGTTAGTGAAAGGAACAGTATTTATTTGTAAACTAATATTTAAGTTAAAAAAATAATATTACATTTAATTTTTCTTTCATAAAAGTAAGAAAGCTGGGTGTATTGAAGCATACAGTCAAGTCATACACAAACTACTCAGATTCTCATGTTTTTCAAGGTAAAATACATGTAATGTGGAACTGCGATAGCTCTCGCACCTAATATTAAATTTGGTGTACGACGTTTAACGTATTCTGAACGTTGCTACTGGCTAAGTTTTTTTAAAAATATATTAAAAAGAGTTTGTCTTTAAAACTCTACAAGTACCAATTATATTCTGCAATTTAGAGAAGTACACTTCGGAAATATCGATTGTAAATTCAACTGAAGACGATGAACATCGATAACCTGCCAAATGGCATTCGTCGAATGAGAATTGGCAACGAGACTCCATTCCTCACTGTTCTGTGGAGAACGAAGATTAAAAAAACCGAATGCTCGAAAATAAGCAAATATATGTAGGATGTCTTAGGAGCAAACTACCCGCTTGTGCCAGAAATTAGGCTGTGAATATTGAGTAACTACTATTTTTTTAAATGTTGTTGAATCAGTTTCGCCTAGTGGGATTAGTGCCACATATCACATGCACCTAATCAGACAAGTATAGTAATGGAAGTATGTAATGCTTTTGTTTTATACCAACCGCCCGTTGTTTTACATCAACCGCCTGTATTAAAAATATTAAGATATGAAATAACGGGAGCATGCATATCAAAAGGATAGTAGATTACAATGACGATATGATGAGATCTTGGATATTATAGTATACTTCCGGAAAGGAATCATCTAACATTGATAGATTTTAGACCAAGTTTTTTAAAGCAGAAAATTCCACAGATGGTCCGAAAAATAGATAATGAACAGATTTACACTTAGTAGATTCAACGTTAATATATATCTTGGTTTGCCTGATTGGTGATTCCAGGCGCGTCAACATCTAAGGTCATTAATCCCAAGTGAAGGGCATGTTTTTATCATAGGAAGTGACAGTGATCTCCCCATCTGGAGGGTGAGGTCCGGCGCCAACCTACACGCCAACTTGCGAGATATCCCCCCAACCAGGTATCTCCCATCGACGCGGCACCGCCTGGACGGGACAAGCTATAAGCTCCCGACTGGTCATCCGACAAGCGTGGTAATGAAGTGCTCGTTGGTGTAAATGTGTGTAAGGGGGCGAGGATAGGACAAGGAAGAGGAAGGAAGGATCGCGAAGAGTTCATGACTCGTTAAGGTACTGCTCCCGAATTTACTTGGTGTTCATAGAAGAAACCACGAGGAACTACTGATCAGAGCAGCTGGCCGGTACAATTCTCCAGACAACGGCTGAATTCGACCTAGCAATGCAGCTAGTGTAGGAAATACTGTCACAGTCGTTTTGGAGTGAATCTATGATCTTCCGGTCAGAGGCACTGCAGTATTATCAATTCGTGTTCTGAGACAACTAAGCGAGTAATATATATGTTGGCAACAAAGAAATATAATACTCATAGTAAGAAATTTCTCGAACGAGGAAACACGAAAGACTTGTTTCAGAGAAGTCTAAAAGTATGTAAGGGTTTTATATATAATGAGAAATAATGCTACTTGTATTTCTCGACAAAACTGAATTTAGAAGAATTATTTTTTTCTTAAAGCAGAAAACAACTCACAACCTCTAGTAAATTGGGCCAACTTTGGAGTGTGTTTGCACCAACTAGTTGTAATACTCATGGAAATGACAAAATATTGCGTCTGTTTCATAGGGTTAGCGTATGAAATACAAGCATCCAAGAAGCACTTCATAGCTTGGCGTTTGCGCTGCCAAATAACAGTGAAGTATCGGTAGCGTGCCTTTCCCTGACCAATCTTAAAATAGGCTACTCACTCTTCCCTTTGCTGTTGCTCTACCAGTTACTCCCAGCTACTCCAGACAACGTGTTCACATTCTATTTATTTTAATTATATATTTCAGTATATTATGTATTAATTTGTTATC
This sequence comes from Gryllus bimaculatus, assembly GCA_017312745.1. NCBI lineage: Eukaryota > Metazoa > Arthropoda > Insecta > Orthoptera > Gryllidae > Gryllus > Gryllus bimaculatus. The sequence goes on along the minus strand of BOPP01000068.1, from coordinate 6,374,274 downwards.
ATCTTTTGATCGTAAAATAATGACCGAGAGTGAAGATATTTTCTATTCTTCCATTTAACTTCCATTTTCAATTCTTTTCCTACAAAATAATGCCATTTTTATATAATTTTGATACTACTTCCTAACTTAAGCATCTCTTTAATTATGATTCCGGCGATAAAAAAGATGCATGATAATTTATTACAGTTATTGGATATTTTTTTAATTATAAAAACCTGAGGTGCGAGCATGTAGCTCATCCTTCTTTTTAGCAGAGTTTCCGAATAGTTAACGATACAAAGTTACACATTCACAACATCTGTAACATACACACTAAAAAACGACGTCAAAATTTTATTTTCAAGATTCAAAACATTTCAAATGAATGTATTAAATCCGTTAAATGCACCCTCCATTTCTTAAAAACAGTAAAAATATCATGATAAAGGAAGAACCCCGCCAAACGTATTGCACAAAAATCAATATAACATATTAGTTTGCAATGATGACTCCAACATTATAAACATCACTACATGTTGACCTCAACCTTATAAACACTGAAAGGAAAAATTTACACAACACTTACTGCGAAGAAGTCTCTAAATATTCAGAGAAAATATTACGCCATCCAAATTACACAGATGACGACTCAAATATTGATCATACAACGATATAAACGTACGATACGATACGAGTATATCAAGCCCTATTTAAAGTGTCTAATTAATTAAATGTTGTGCAATGATAATCTTTCTTACATTTTAAACTAGTATCGAAATTAATCACTTTAAATGATTCAGAGGCTAGGCCGATGACATTAACATTACTAATCTACTTACAATGAAAGTCCTATACAGACTAACACGTGTTTGACACAACTATATAAATACAAAAAGATTCTAAGCTATTCATTTCTTCCGTCCATTATAGATGATCCCTCAAGCGTCATATCTTTTAAAGAAAAGGTGTTATGTGATAAAAACAAACAAACAAATGTATCAGAAAAACCGGCCACTAGGAGATTAATCTGAACGCTTGTAAACGTATCGGCCTCGCTTGTAAGCGATAAGTTGCACTTGATGAGCTAAAAAAGACTCCGTGAGCGTCAGACAGATTCTCTTAGGAACCCAAAAGTGTTTCTTGGCAGTTTTACCACTATGGGTTTACTCATACTTTATTTAACAGTACCACATATTCCTATATTGACCAGTTCGCACTTACCTCTTCTCGTGCTAGAAGGAATAACTTTCACATATACACCACAGGTTTAACAAAACTGTATCCGGCACGGGATAACACGCACAGGGCACGCCCAGTCGTCAGAAAATCAAGAGACGATAGGTTTTTTCGTGACAGTTGTACCCGTCCAGAGTTACTGAATTTTGTGGTTACCAAAAGCTTTCGCTGTCTACTTGCACAGGTGATCGCGCACAGACATTCAAAATTATCAACCACGTGTGATTGTACGGAAGAAAATCAGGCGCTGACGTTTTTAGTTCCTGACAGTTTTTATGGTCACCAAACAACTTTCGGTTTCATACATTTTAAACAAAATAACCGGTGAGGATGAAGCACGTGCACAAACATTCAAGTCTTTCAATAACCCTTAACCCGAAGAAAAATAGGTGCTGACGAATTTCGTTGGTGACAGTTTCACTCGCGGGATTGTGACTACAGAACACTAGTTTTACCCGATGAAAAAAACAACACGAGGAATTCCTCATAGAGGAATTACTTTAAGAAGGGATCGCTTAAACAGGCCGCGATACAAATGAACTTCATGCAGGGCGATGACATTGCAAGTGATAGTGATGAAGGCATTTACAAATGTAAACGACAAAATGCACTGGCAAAATGAGTGCATGGACATATCTTGCAGTTATATTGCCAGCAATGGTCAAACAGTAGCTGTAAAAGCAGTCCCTTCTTATTGTAATCCCTCTACAGCAGCAGAGGCTACAACAGTGCATGGACATAACTTTCATTTAAATTGCCAGCAATGGCCAAGCAGTAACTGTCAAAGCGGTCCCTTCTTAGTGTAATATCTCTACAGCAGCAGAGGCTACAGCAGTGCATGGACATATATTGCCAGCAATAGCCAAGCATTAGCTGTCAAATCTTATTGTGATCTCTCTACAGCAGCGCGAGACGACAGCAGTGCATGGCCAAAACTTTGTTATATTGCCAGCAATGGCGAAGCAGTAGCTGTGAAAGCGGTCCCTTCTTATAGTAATCCCTTTACAGTAGCGCGAGGCTACAGCAGTGCATAGATAGAACTTGCAGTTATATTGCCAGCAATGACCAAGCAGTAGCTGACGAAGCGGTCCCATCTTCTTGTAATCTCTCTACAGAAGAGCGAGGCTACAGCAGTGCATGTCCATAACTTACAGTTATGTTGCCAGCAATGGCCAAGCAGTAGCTGTCAAATCTTAGTGATCTCTCTACAGTAGCGCGAGGTTACAGCAGTGCATGGCCAAAACTTGCAGTTATATTGCCCGCAATGGCCAAGCAGTAGCTGACGAAGCGGTCCCTTCTTAAAGTAATCACCCTAAAGCAGCGCGAGGCGTCGGACTCACCGAGGCGTGCGCGGTTTGCATGGCCGGGGCGAGTGGCGCGGGGACTGCGGCTGCGACTGGGCGCGGCTGCGGCTGCCGGCAGACTGGCGGGCAGCGTGCTCCGCGGCGGTGGAGGCGGCGCGCGGCAACGCCGTGGCGGCCCCGCAGCGTGCTGACGCTAGCACCCCCTCCCCCCGCGCCGCAATGCCCTCGGCCATCGCGAGCTATCATTGATGCCCTGTTCCCCCTGCTCCGCCCCCCGCGCTCGCGACTCGGGGTTCCCGTGTCGCCTGACCTTCGTTGGGAAGGCCTGACCTGCCTGCGGGAAGATCCTGGAGAGCGGGCCCGGATTTGGGATGGGAGTCGGTCGGTTCGTGGGTAATTACGAGTTTCGATGAACAGGGTGTTCCGCAGGGATTCGACCGGGACAGGTGGCTCAGGGCTCGAGTTCAGTTGATGTCTGGAGGAAACTTCTAGCGGCCGGCTGCTCTGATTGGTAGTTTTCCGTGGTTTCTCCGATCAGCACCAGATGAATACCGGAGTAGTGCCCGAAAAAACGGGCCTCGGACGGCGCGCTATCTCTTCTGTCTCCCCCCCTTTTTCTGTCCCCATCCCGTACATACTCACACTTACACTAAAATACCTACCCAACCAAACATGCCGGGAGAGCGGTCGGGAGAATGGAGATTATTCTGGCTGGTCCCACTAATCGGAGATACTTGATTGGGGAAACCTCAATTAGTTGAATTCAGTCGCTGTCTGAAGAAGATTTCTAGAGGCCGGCTGCTCTGATCGATAGTTTTCCGTGGTTTCTCCGATCAACACCAGGCGAATGCCGGAGCAGTATCCTAATAAAAGGCCACGGACTGCGCGCGATATTTCCTTCCTCTCCCTTCTTCTATCCTCACCCTTTACTTACACAACACTCAAATGCACTACACTACCACACTTGTTGGCTCCCCCGGGGGCGGTGTCCCGCTTGTGGGAGATACCTGCTTGGAGAATACGATGCCAGTCGACAGTAGGTCGGTGCCTTATCTGGCCAACCAACAGGGGGAAGATCTCCTCCACCTTCCACGATAAAACGTGCACCTCACTTACGGGATTAATGAACTTAGCAGTTGGCGCGTCCGGAATCACTAATCAATTAAGTAATTCACAGGGTTTGGCTCAGTCTCTCAAGATACTCATTGAGCGCTGTAATAGTTCTTCGTATTTAGAACTATTTGAACATACGGTTAATTATTTATCAAGGATTATAAAAAAGACCTTAATTCATAAGGGAAAAAATTGTCTGGAGTAGATTATGTTTTCAACCGCATATCGTACAAAAGATATATTTTCTTAAGCAAGGTTTCCTTTTTTGATTTATTTGTAATAATCGTCGTTGGAAAATATGCGAGTAGTTGTGTAGATTTTATGCTAGGAGATGGTAATTGTTTTCAAAATGAACTAATGCGTTGAAAAATAATATATCACTTTAATCTCGGCAGGAGTTAATTGATACTTCAGGAAAGGTAAGAGTGTGATTTAAGCAGCAGTTTTGTCCATTTAACAATAATATATTTTTGGGGCAGATCGATTAGAGAATATTCATTTTTGGAGAAATTGTGGGTACAGTTTAGGCGCTGCTGTTAACAGGAGGACGCTGCTTTTAACGGATGGACAAACAGACGTAGTGAAAAGAAGTACTTTTTTGGAGACTGTCGTTTCATGAGTAATTATACGTTTCGATAAACAGGTGTTCCATAGGATTTCGACCGGGAGAGGTCCCTCGGGGCAGAGATAGCTCCTTACGTGTATTTCTGTCAAAATATGCACACCAATGTTTTGCAGCATTTCGTATATTTATCGATGGTATGGTGCTATGTGTGGATGATGATATTATTAGTAGAAAATTACAAGGACTTGATGCAGATATTGGGAAGGTTAGAAAAAATTTTGGAGAACAGAAAACTCGAATTAAATACGGAAAAGACCAAAGAGATGGATTTTAAAACAAGGGGAAGGAAAAGTAAATGTGAGAAAATTACATAAATAATAAGTCCCTTAGAGATAGTGAATAACTTAGTATTTTGGGATTTTTGGCTTAACAAGAGAGGGAGATATGAAAATCACATTGCAGAAATTGGTAAGGAGGAGATGGTAGCCACGAAACAAGTGTGAGGTATAATTAACAGAAGGTGCAGAGATTTCTGGGCAAAGGGGATGTGATATACAATGTTGGTTGTATTTTGAGTTGGGGGGCAGAAATTTGGGGATGGATGGACAGGAAGAAACTGGAAGCAATAGATGAAAGATTTTTAAGATGGATTCTAGGAACAGGCTATTGCACAACCGGATACGGGGTAAAATGGGAGACAAAGAGGAAAAATAAGAAAGGAGGTGGGTGAAATAGCATACGTAAGTATGAGGAGAGGATTAGGAGAGGGAGGGGGAACGAGTCATTAAAGTGCGTGGAAATTAGATAAGAAGAAAGAGACTGAGAAATCTAATTGGGAAAGGTTTTGAAAAAAAAGGTTATTCGTTGACGAAAGTGACAAGGTTAAGAGGAGAGGGGATTGATCTAAGTAAGGAATTGATTAAAAGGGATAAATATCAGTTATTGCAGGAAGATTAGAAATAGATAAACTCATTTTGCAACGAGTAATACAAAACATTCAGTTGTATGATATTCCAAATTATTTAAAAGAAAAATATAAGGAAAGTGAGTCGAAGTATAGCAAAATATAGATTAAGATATGAAACTAGAGCAAGAACATCGACTAAATAGTGAGGAAAAAGTGTAGATGAAAGAGTAGTAGTGTGTAGAAAGGAAGAGTAGAGTAGAAAAGTATATATGTAGGTGTAGTGAGATGAAAGAAGAATACTGGGAACATATAGTATTAGAGATATGTCATTTCGAGGAAGGAATAATGTCGGAAAGGTGGAATGTTTAGGATAAGGAAGGTGGATATTAGAGGAAAAAGATGAAACGATTAGTATGGTAGAGATAAGGGAAAGTTAATAGTATGTAACCTATTATTGTACAATCTATACAGATTGTTTTGTATAAGTATTTATTGGATTCAACTTTTGTATATTTACAAAGTTGTAAAACAGAAATTCATATCTTTCTTTACACTATGGGTATACTGAAACGTGTCTACTCAAACACTACATTATAAAAATAACTCTTGCCCTTGGTTACTTTACTAATTATCTCATACCTTAGTTCAGTTACATTGTATACGTTAGATATGAGGATTATATATATATATATATATATATATATATAATAGAAAGAGAAATAAAATATGCAGAATTAATTGCAAAATGTACACTCTTTCAAAAGAACATCTTGTGAAGACGTGTAACTTGCATAGCAATAATGCTAAAAAATTAGAGTTCTCTCAGATATTTTTAGCGTACGAAGAAAGTAATTTTCCGTTTTACATCCTACACTGCAGAGGATTTATGATAAGAATCGGAGTGTGACACTCCATTTATTGTCACAACGGGAAGCTGAAGCGCACATAGAGATAATAAAAATATTGCCACTAAAAATATAGAATATTAATAAGACATTAAAGTTTAAAATAAAATTTCGCTACGACTAACTTTTTCGTAATTTTCTTATCAATTTTTTGTGCATGTTGTTATGAAACATAGATTCCTTTCATGAATTCGCTCTCCTGGATAGCTTTTGTCCAGTTGTGTATGAGTTTCCTTTGACACGAGTCTTGCGACTCCTATAGAGGTCGCTACACGAGAATAACAAGAGGTCGTTTACCTTCTTCATTTGTCATCATTGGCTATAACTTCTGTCTCTGTATTACGACAGTACATTGTGAGATTTGTCTCCAATATGGAAATGAAATATTAAACATAATTTGCAAAATCTCGATTCTTAACCTATTTGCTTACATGGCCCCCAATTGCTCTGATATTTTTTGCCGGATCTTCAGTGAAATCTAAACTCGTATTTTAGAAATAGCTAGGTAAAACCCATTCAGCGGACAGACGAGGAAATCATTCATTTTGGCATGCCGGAATTTGTAAGTAGATCACCTTAATGTTCTGCAAGCGACATTTCTTTACTTATTTGGACACTTGGGGATGTCATTGACACTTGGAGAATGTTTGCTTTGTTGTAGGATTTACAAACAACCGTAAGGATGTTGTCAGGAAATTCTACCGCAAAACACACCAACTTAAGCAATGATTTATTTCAAGTTTGAAGAGAAGAGAATGCGAATAAAAACGAAGCGATGGAAGTGAGAATAAAAAGGACATCTAGTGGGTTATTACTTCTTGACTATTTGCATTGAAAATTTATTCAGTAGTAGCGGAACCCTTGCGATTACATTACAAATAAGGAAAAACTGCAGAAAACTTTTAACAGTAAAGTGCTACATATTCACTATAGGGGATATTGAAAATCCCAAAAATATTCGTTAATATCGTTCAGAAATCATTGTTCAAGACTAATGAAATAAGAAAAGCTTACAAATGCATGAACAATACAAGCACTATACATTGAAAACACAGAGTTAAATATGTTTCTGAAAATAAAAGTGAAACGTTTTATATCTACCAAGATGTGGATACGCATGTTGTAAAGGATTCTAGAGGAATATTGATGCCCCTTAACTTAACATCGAATGCATGAGAGATACCTGCTAAAATTGTAATTTGCTAAATTGGCTAAAATTCAGTGGCAATTACCTATGTCTTCCTTTGTAATTAAGTAATTATTATTATTTATTTTATTCAATTAAAATGTTTTTATTATTCATTTAATTACCATTATTTTTGTTTTTATTAATTAATGTTTATTATTATTATTATTATTATTATTATTATTATTGATTATTATTATTATTATTATGTGCAGTGCAGTGGCCGTGAAGTGCACTGAACGTTTGTGCAACCTGTTTCTTTCAGTGCGGTGAAGTGGTGGTGAAGTGAAGTTTGGTGAAGTGGAGTTCTATGAAAGATTGCACGGTGAAATGTTCATGTGATTTTGTAACGTTTGTAGAGTTTGGTATAGTTGTTAAGTTCTGTTTAATGTTTAAGTTAGTGTATTCTGCCAACCAAAGTTC
>BOPP01000068.1:6349208-6366631 GCA_017312745.1 Gryllus bimaculatus | reverse complement strand
TTCTCACACTTAATTGCAGAATTATTAATAAATCTAATCTAACGGGATAATACGTCTCTGCTTGGGATTTCTTACTCATTTAAAGTTGCTTTTCAACTACTAAGGTCTCATAGCGACCACTGTAAGTAACATTGAGGTAACGGTATTAGTATAGGGACACTCAAACATCCATGCGCCAGGCAGGATTCGAGCCAGTGGCCAATCAGGCACGTGACAGCTACGGCTCGTCTACCTGCTTGAAATTGTGAGGATTAATGTTTGCATTTAAGTATAGTAATTTTTCAAACATAAAATAACTACCTTCGCTTCGCTAACTACAACCCCATACTCACAAAGACATGCTCGCATAGACAATAAGTCGGAGACTTTCGATAGATCGATTGCAACTCGCGCAACAAAACGACATTATGGACAAATGACAGCAATTAGCCTTTCTTCTATTAACTTTCAGATGTTTAAAAAATTAGGTTTAAATTATAAAGCCTGTTAATAGTAGATAATAACACATCTGGAGCTCTCTACCTTTGATTTAAAGCAAACGTCATAAACATTGGTTGAATTGGTAAAACCTTAAATTTCTTTCTAAACAAAAACACCGAGTTAGTTAAATTTAGATATTTTATTCAACAATTTGTTTTAATATTTGGCAATGATAAAAAACGGGACTTCAGGGGACGTAAGTTACAACATCGTTCGTTCTTTTACTTTCCTAGAATAACATTTCAATGCTTTTTGTGGACAGAATTTTGAATTTAAAATTTGATTTAATAGTTAAACTGCTGTAAGGTTTCTTTCACTCTCTAGACTAATTTATTCTGTACAAATTTACCTTAGATATAGTAAGTACTCGTAATTTATTGACGACCTGAAGTTATATTGTTACAACCCTACACATATGTTTTGTTTTCGAATAAATGTATTTTCAAGGGACTGTCAGTTAACGTATACCTACCAGCAATGAATGCATCAAGTACAGCTGTTATTAAGTTATCAATCCTCAGCAATCAATCAATCCTTCGGCATTAGCGTAATTATTGTACACGAACCGACGCGCCAAGTACAATCAAACAAACAAACAAACAAATAGCTAATCTTCAGAACTCCTTATTTTCTGCATACAGCTACATTTTGTTATCCTTCGCAGTACTATTTTGTGGTATAGATTCTGCCGCACCAACGTGTGAGGATGTTTCCCTCAGTAAATCGTGGATGCAGTTTTAATTGTATTTTCGGCTACGCCACTGCAAGCGCAAAATTTCTGTTCCTTTGTTTATTAAATACAGTTTGAGAGTGCGCATTGAATCGATTTAATGGAAGGAAGGCAAATAAAAATATATACATGCTGACTAAAGTTTATTTTGAAGTATATTTTTTAATTGATGAAAACAAGCAACACCCGTTTTCGCCTTCTTAACAACTTTCTTGATAACATGTACAAGAAGCATTTTAATCACACTAATCACCACGAATATATTTTTATTTGATGAAAACAAGCAACACTCGTTTTCGAGTTCTTCACAATTTCTTGATGACTTGCACAAGAAGTTTGTACGGTGATAGTTGAAATAGGTTGATTAATATTTAATCTAAAATACACGAAAGGAACACAGACCATACAGCGCCTCGGAAAACACGCACAAGTTGCTTTAAGTTCTCTTGCTTTGAGATTATAGAACTCGTGGTATCCTTTTAATATTCTGAGAAGCCTTCTCGACCTTTCCTGCTAGAAGACATGGATGCATCAATAATTGCAGTCGCAGGTCAGCCTCGCCCAGAGAGGCTGGTCCAGTGGAAGATGACTGGGAGGGCCCCTGACGACGGCGAGGGGATGGGCAGGCGGTCGCAGCTGTGACGTAAAGAGGGGGTTCCCGGGCGACGGCGTGTAGCGTGGGCGGAGCCAAGGCATTCCTTCGATCGTGCGTACGATGAGCGAGCTACATTTCCTCTTCCTCCAGACGCTGATCCTGCCTTCTATTGGGCTCTTTAGAAGACAGTGTTCTAAAATAAAATTATTCTTAATAGTGGGTTTTATGTGGTTTCTATTTTTCATTGCAACAAAATAAAATAATTTATTTTTATAAATTATAATTTAAAAATTGCTTTATAAATGGAATCCGAAATGGATTAATATTTCTGTTTAATGTAAATAATAAAGGACTTCAAAAATTGAAGTTGTGGTACAAATGATTTAACAAAAGTTTGCTGAAGTACCGGAAATCATATTAAAACTAAACGACACTGACCTTAGGTCGCATTTTAATCTTCGACAGTTTCATTTATTTGCGTTCATCAAATTTCATATGGTTGTAATTTATACCATTCTGCGTTTGTATTGATCTAATATTAATAATCTATTATTGATTGTTCTTATAGCAGAGAAAAAGTGGATTGGTGTTGTTGCCATTATCAAAATATGTCTAATTGATGTTGTATTTAAATGTTTTTAAGTCAATAAGACACAAGGTTCAATTACTGCATTATTGTTATGGATTTTATTGTTTCTTGCTAACTAACTCCTGTTAAATGGTGACCTTGTCACACCCACGTGTTTAAGAAGTCATTATGCAATTATTTTTTTGCATTAATGAAAGATAAACAAAAGAACAGGGAACAATAATGAAACAAGAATTGATTTTTGTTTAAGTTGTGGAATGCATGTCGAACAACCACTCTACTTCCTCAAAGCAATTTGAATATTTGAAAGGAACAATAATTAGCGTAAATTGAAGAGTAATTTTCGAAATGAATAAGGTTATTTCGGTTTTATATCAGGCATTAAGAGGTGAGGACACTTGTTTGAAAAAAAGAAGTGTTCATGCAATTCAAAGTTCGTTAAACTTAACATTATCCATTGTTACATTCTTTAAAAAGTATTGACAACTTACACATTTTACTTAATTATTATTACAAAACCATAGCCCACAAATTAAAATGTTAAAACAAATTTGAGATTGCTATATTTTTGTTTAATTTACTTTTCGGCGCGTATCAAAGATAGTTGTAGGAGTGTATATTTCGACATTATTAGTGACAATTTTTTTGTTGGCGCGAATTAATATGCTAGAATTTCGCCGCAAGTTCAGTAGTGTGTAAATTATAGTGAGTTCTAAGAAAGTTGAGTAAAAGCCGTAGTTAAGAAAATTTCTGTAGTTTTCTTAAAATTCCTGGTCTACAGTTATAAATTCGTTACGTGAAATTGAATGGGCAATTTGCATACCTCTTTCGTAACAAAGTCCCTTACCTAGAAGTGACCAATTTTTAATGTGTTTAATTTTCATTAACGTAGTTTTAATATAAGATCTTCTTTCGATTTTATAATGTTGGTAGTGATTAAATACCCGACTATGTAATGGAAAATAGATATTCCCCACCTTGAACGTGTTTGAGGCCAAAAAAGCTCGAAAAATACCGATTCATTTTACAATATTGTAATTTCATTAATAATAATTTCTTCATCTTATTGTTTAAATAAAGAATAAGGCCGAAGAAATAAATTACCTTTGTTTTAATCTTGAGTATTGGTAGGCATAAACGTCACGTTCTGCAAATTTGATGCCAGTGGAAAGTCTCCAATGGTTACTTTCCTATTGTTATGATTCAAGCATTTGAAGTTATGCTTTGTCAACAAATTATTATGAATATTTATATTATGATTAAATTCAATGAATAAAAAAATGCTTTTTAGTTATAAACAATTTTTACATTAACGGGAAAATAATTTTTAATACATACGATGTTACTGATGTTTCGCATGGTAAAAACCTTTGTGGATGGGGTTTCTTTCGGTCGGAGACTTAGTGGAAGGGTACCCTATCAACACTCCATCTTCTTTCCACCAAGTACGAGTTGGTGAGTTGGTGGGCGAGTGAAAGAGCGATAAGTATTTTCAACTGTCAACTGTTAAAACGCAATCGAAACCTCATGTGTGTAGCATAGTCGTGCCTCAAGTACTTCAACTGTCACAGTTATCGATCGCCTAGGATGAGAGCCAACTGCCATAGTTTTGCACGTATCTAAAGGGTTTTTCATGATGTTCAGCAATAGATGTATTCAAACAAAAAACAATAAAATATTCAGCACATTTAAATCTAAAGACCTTCTGAACTCTGTCTCACTCTCTTTTGAAAAGGAGCGTGACTTTACGAATATTTCAAGATTAGAAACAACAATTTTTGCTAAGGGTGAGCTCTGAACACATGTAAACCCACATGCACTTCTCAGAAGAATTTGCAAGTCACTTGACAATTCCTGTCGTTGGTACAGAGTTGCTGTGAAAGTTCCCGAAGACTAGAAACAAATGAGCGTTACATCGCGCTCTCCTGCTTGCGGGCGGAGGGGGTGGGGCGGAGACGGGCGTGGGCGTGACCAAGGTGAAGGTCTCTATGATCACGACGCTCCTTTGTTTCAAGAGAATTTTCACCGGACGATCAACAATCGCAGTTACGTGCCTTGTATATTAATGGTACTATTAGGTAATATTCTTCGGGTTTCCTCAATGTTTTTGTTAGACGACCATACGAAGTTCTTACGTGCAAGAATTTATCAAACTATGCATTCAAAATACATTAGCACTTTTAGGGAAAGAGTAGGATAATTTTAGGAACGTGAAGCCTGACATCTCGTTGTGCTAAGTCACCAAAGAGGTTTTCTCACGGGTAGGACTTAATACTTCAGTTTTCTTGCAGGATTTTTTTTTCTTCTTGATACAAGAGGAAAAGAAAACTGAAGTGTTGCTTATGTGTGCACTTAGATACGAAGAAAAGTCACTTATATTCAGTTCTTAGAAACGACATTTGTTAATTTTTTATCGAGTACTATTGGATGTAAGTATGTGATACATCGTTTTATCTAATGATAGAGGTAATTAGGTACCTACAGTCTCTAAAATTATATATCCAATATTATTTTTTATCTTTATACATGATATTAGTTCCTAAGTCTGCCCCAATCTGCGAGGTGTTTGTACCAAATTATTCAACAATAGATATTATGGTCTTAATTCCTTTTTGAAACAAAACTAGTGATGCTACAGAATGGGACAGACTTTCTCGTACCAGTTAATATCCTATTATGTATCATCTGGGCAAGCGAACAGGAAACCAATCTTTTCACTTATCAAGAACTTTTAACTACAAACGATTTGAAATGATGAATACAAAATATAGCTTAATCATTCACTGTGAGCCGATGTCGTTGTTTTCTTACATTTCTCGACCACTTACCCTTTATTTTTTTTCTTTTTAGGCAATTTAAATGCTGACGTAGGTACGAGACACATTGGAATATTTTCTTTTCCAGCCAAAACACTCACAAACCCCATTTGTTACCCGAACAGGTTACAAGTACTGTCGACTTAATGTTTTTCTATTAAGAAGTTTTCATTTATGCTGAATATAAAATTAATTTTGGTTGGTTGACTTATAGTGAATATTCATTACGTAAACTGGATATATATCGAATGACTTTCGTTAGTACAGAAAATTAGTAAAAGCTATATTTTTGAATATGTATCATTGGCCACTACGGGAATGCTGAAGTTCCATGAGCCCTCCGCCTAACGTGCGCCAGTAATTATACTTATTGCATAACATTATCAAGAACAGCGGTGCATTCGCACGGAGCAATGGTCGTGAGCTACAATGTTATCCCGTGGGGTCTCCCGTTCGACGTGCCCAGCGCACAGAACCCCTGGCGTGGGGGTGTAGCTCTGGGCGCACGTTGTCGAAGCAGCGATGGGCCTCCAGGATGATTCTCAAGGCGGCACGGAGAGATCGCGATGCGATGCTGATGCGGTGTAGGCGGCGGCGGTGGCGGCGGCGGTTGCTTCCGGCGCGCGGCGTATTGTGGCCGAAACAATAGACGCGCGTCGCCCCTCCCCTCTCACCCCTCTCCCCCTTCTCCCACGTAACGGGGGTGGTTGCGTGGCGACGACGGGTGCAGCCTAGCGCGACGTGTTTGTTTTGAAGTGGCGCTCACTGATATATGCATGACCGTTCCGAAAGAAATAAACAAACGTGTAGTTGGGAACTTTTTTGTCAATGCGAATCACATTTCAGACTTGCTTAGTTTGGCAGACTTTGTTTATTCATGAAAAGATTGCGAAGAAGAGGGCTATTTTATAATACGGGGATGAAACTGGTCATATACTGGACTTGATGCTCATCGATTTAATGAAGTGGCTACCTCAATTTGTAGTAACTTCGTATTGAAACGTTGAAGTGAAAGGAAAGAAATAGTGATATGCGTCCCAAGACAAAAAAACAACATTAGATAGTCTAAAACAAATGAGTGCAAATTCTCTGGCTATGGCTTTCAAAGAATATGACTTATCATGTTTCAAAAGATAAGCTGAAGTTTCCGATTCAATCTATTATTTTGTCAAACATACGTTCTAAGAAGAGAGTTTTGGCGACATACATTCTGCTCAAGTGGCTTAACCTTTTATGATTATGTCGAAGTCGAGATTTGCATCTCATCTAGTGCTCGCGATCATCTATCTCAACCAGGAAACTGGATTTATCGTATCCCGCGACCGTTTTCCACAACTCCAAAGTTCAGTGTCGACGGTTTTGTGTTACTACATGCGTTGCTGTTGGAGGCGTGCAAACTGAAGTGATGAGTAACTCAGCCGCCCGGCCGCAGCAGTATTCGATGAACAGTGTGATTTGAAACATAACACAAACAAACTAAGTACTATTTTTGTTGCTCTGAGCGATTTTTTAAAAAACAATGCGAGACAATCTACATTACCCTCTGGCATTAAAGGTTCATGGTCGGGACATGGATGAACGACGTATTGTCTTTGCACAATTTTCCATACGGGCTTGCAACAGATCCATACAACAAAACGAGCAGTTTCAGAAAAAATAGCACAAACGCGCAGTACCAGCAAAATTTGACCTCTGTATAACTCAGATATATCGGTTTACATTTGGACGCCGCAGACACGCAGATGGAGCTTATTGATTTGCTCCATGTTCTTGTATGGGCTTCACCACATTTCTAGCGCGTGGCATATAACCTTCCGCTATCGAGACACGAAAACGATGGTCTCGAGTCGGGATAGTACTAATGTAATTGCATTTAGGAGTATATAGCAATCAAATTTCATATGATAACGAAAGACATGAATTACTAAAATTTTCCCTATTTGTGCATTACACATGATTCGACTTGTTACAAACTCAAAGTAACATTGTGTACATATGCATTATTCAACTCTACAGATGAGTCAAGTGTGTATATTACTACCTTTCTTATTGATTGGAAAGTGCATCTCAACTTGTGTTTTGTAACTCCAAAAATGGTGATGAAACAAATTTCATAAAATATTTTTCCGAAAAGTAGCATGCATCACTGTCATTGTTAAAATATTGTACTTATATACAAGAGTATTTTACTTATTGTTCTTGGACAGCATGCTTGCTACTTTTTGGAAAAATATTTTATGAAGTTTTTCATCTCCATATATAATAAACAATACAAAAATTCTTTATTTAATTGAATTAATTATTTAATCTATTCAATTAGTAATATTGAGGTTTGTTAGTTATTTAATCAATGTGTAATCTTTACATATAAAAAGTTGCTGTTCATTAACACAACATTTGAATAACAAATATTTAATAGCTGTCGGCGTCCTGCTCTTGCAGGATGTCAGCTGTATGGAAAGCAATGACGCATTGACTATGATAATTCAGTCAGTGTGCGCAGTATGAGAATAGATGGAGTAACAAATTTAATATTTCAATTTTTCATTGAAAATCGAAATATTTTTTTAGGATTTTCACCGAGTTTTTGAGTATCTAAGGGGGACAAATAGACATGGTCGGAGGCTACATACTTTTCATTCAACTTCTGCGCGTATTGCAAATGAATCATATAGAAATATAGGTGAGAGATTAAACGAGACATAACATGCCATTTTGAATATCGTGAATTACTCTAATCAATCCAGCTATTCTGCAGTGATGGGAACCTGACATTGTAGAAAAACCATGAAACAGTTTGAATGACATAATTAACAACTAGCATGATCTAAATTATGATTTTTTAATTATCTTCAAATCAGCATTTTGTTGCAAACGCTCCTCATGATCACCCGAATAGAAGTGGCAGAGGATGGTCTGAGGGGCCCCCTGTGCTCCCGTGAGGCCGCGAGCGGAGGGCGGAAAACGGGGTGTGGGTCGGAGGAACGTGTTTGCGTCCAAGGCCACCCGGAGCGTTCCGCGCGCCTCGATTTTCGTGACGGCGTCGTTAACTCCGGTGACTGGAGTCCATTGCGCGGGCTCAGCGCCTCTGGCGGCGACGCTTGGCACCGCGCCAACCCCCCGACATCACCTGCTGCACACGATCACGTTGCTCAGAGCATCCGTGCGGCAGGAGCGCTGTTTTTTGTTTTATTTTTTATTTTTGTTTTGTTTGTTAGAGAAGATAAGTATTCAGACGTAAATACATGTAGATTCACGGGATACGGGTTGAATATGGTCTTCTGGGATGTCGTAGGATATACTATGTAAGGTGCTTGTAAACTGGGCATTTTAATCCTTATTCGTCTTTTTTCCTTTGAAGCCAAAGAGGTGCCTGGTTCGTAAAAGTTTTACCATCTCGTCCAAAATGTGTTCACGGATAAGATTTGTAAGTCTTTTTCAAATTGAAGCCAGTTTGGAACCAACGCTCCTCGTGATGGCAAACGGCCGAAGGGCAGATAAGCAAAATGCAATTGAAGTTCTTTGGAAACAGCATGTTTTTATTACATCGCCTGGTGGTTTTCGTTTATAACTTCAATCCTTGTGAAATAAAAATTTATTGATACAATAAGATTTACAAAATTAATTATTAAACTAAAATCGTGAATTATGTTTTTGCTACTCTAAAACGTAGCAATAAACTAAAAATATACGAAACATTCAGAGTAATCCCTATTTTAAATCGATGAATGTGATTCATTTTAAGGGAAATAGAATGTCAAAAATGTTTTTTTAATATTTTGTATTGCATAAATCACTATATATTTAAATTGGTGTTTAAAATATGCTGATATCATTCTTACAAGTATTTTTTAATTATTTATATGTAAATTCCTCCTTTCGTTGGGCTTAGGTGCTGTTTCAAATACTTTTAGATATTGTTAGATAATGCAGCGTATAAATACTGGAAGACTTAGAGATGCAGAAAGTAAATTGAAAAAGTTATGCTGTAAAGCTAACTAACATAATAAAATAGCCTCAAAAATGTAATTATTGGAAGATGATTATTCTGATGAGGCAAGTTTTCGAGCTGTCGTAATCTGAGGGTTGCATCTTAAAAGCTCATTTTCCGAAAGATGATATTCTTGATACTAAATTGTCCTTTTGTAGTAGGAAATTGAAAATTTGTTTCTAAATGTCTCCTACATTTACTGAATAATTATTTTATAATTATCTTAGTATAATACATTCCACGGAATTTATGTACTAAAAAAGGTTCCCAGGTATTTCCCCAGCGGGCACCGCCCCAGCCGAGACAAGCTCTAAGCTGGCGACGTGTGTGGTAGTGTAGTGCATGTAAGTGTAAATGTAAAATGAGTGTAAGAAGAAAGGACAGGGCATGGAATAGGAAGGAAAGATCGCGCGCGGTCCGTATTTCGTTTGTTAGGGTACGTGTTCACTTGTTTTCACTCTCTAGATGTGTTGCTCCCTGTTATGGAAGTATTAATTGAAGCTTGTGTACTTGGGAATATTGATAAGAACGATGTAGAAAATGCAATTCTGCACAAACGTTTAGAAGCAAATCGACTTGGAATTATAGTCAGTAAAATTTGAAACGTTGAATTGCTGCACTGTTTGCAAAACCACAAAAATGTCAATATTCCTCCTTACAGGCTTCCATGTTCACATAGAGAAGAAGCCAATACTTCCTTCAGTGGCATACATTCTTTTGCAGAAAACCGTAGTTTGCGTATGTCTGCGTTCTTAGTGTACTAAGAACCCAAAACAAGTATAACCGGCTACCAATTCGGTACACGTTATGAAGCCTCGCTTATCGAACCGAACACTGGGTAACGCTTGTTTGCTACAGAGATCGTGATTGGTCTTCCAGGCGTCACATGAGACAAGCCGGATACGCTTATCTTTAAGCGTCGATGTGCAAAAACTCTCTACTATCGATCAGAGCAATCGGTCGCTAGAACTCTCCTCAATACAGCGGCTGTTTTCGACCTAGTTGATTTAACTAGTGTCAAAAACCACCGGGTCGGGTCTAGAACCCTAGACCCTCTGCAAAGGCAAGCGCGTAGGAATCGTTACAGAGACAATGGCTGGCAGTTAGATAATTAAGCCGGTTTGTTTGCTGGACGCGTCGTTACCTGTATGGTCGCTGATACCGGTGTTCGTTTTAGACATGAGTAATAAATGGGAAATTTCCACATATTTATTTCTCTGAATACCACTTCAATTGTATTATTAACACTGCAATATACTGTATACTGTGGTTTGATACTCATAACTTTAATCGATGCTTCCTCAATACTGTACTAAGAAAAGTGACGCCCTAAAAATTGTAAATCGAAGGAGAATGCTTTTTTTAGCGGAAGACGCTGTTATTGCGCTCTAGAGAAATTTTGCTGTATTCACCTATTCCTTTGTGAACATTCTTATGAATTGTGTACTAGTGTAACTCGTCTTATTTTTTTTAAGTATATTTCGTCAATAAAAATATTTCTTTAAATATATCATTATTCTTCTTAACGTAGTTATTAAATGTGCTGTATGATGGTCCCCTGTAGAGGAAACATCAACTTGAGAGGTTCATATAGCCCAAAAAGATCAGTCACGTTCTCCGTAACAGTGATTTAATGAGATATTTGACATACTACTATATATACGCTATTTCTTCTTCTTTGTGTATCTGAGTTTCAGAAAATCTAGTAATAATGCAAAATTAAATTATTGCTAACTGAGAATCGGATTAGAAATGTAGCGTTACACGGTTTCTTGTAATAATTCCGTATTACAGGATCTCAGAGTTTTCTTCCCCGTATTCGTACGTAATAAGGAAATTATACTTAGTTAGAAAGTTATGTAATGTTGCGGAAAATATATTTCGAAACTTCAACGGAAATACACGTTTTGGTGTCCCCGTGTATATAAATGTTTTTTAAACTTCAATCCGTCTGTCCTTTCGTTCATTCATTCATCCGTCCACTCTTCCGACCGTCCATTCGTCTGTGAACGACATTAACGAAACAACTATTTGTAGGATTTTTTGCAATTCGATTATTCCTCGATCGATCTGGCCTGACTTCAGGACCTACGAATTTGAAACGAATTTATTGAATTTTCGAGCACTCCCATGATCCTGAATATTTTCAAAATTTTGTTAAAAATCGATCCAGTTTTTTCTATTTCTTGTAAGAATAGAGCTAATTTTTAATTTTTTTAATTTTTCAAAAATCAGACTTGGTGAGAATATGAGACATACGCCATTATTTTAAACGTCGTTCAGACTATCCAACCAATATTTAGTCAAAATCGATGAAGCCATTTTATTTGAAAATTTTGCAAATGTCCCAGACGCTTCTTGTAAAGTACCCTCCAAAATTAAAATATCAATTTCAAATTCAAGAGGCCGTGACATCAGACAGATCGATTGGAAAATATTTTGGAGAAATTCGGATGAACGTTTTTTATGCTAGAATTGTTCACAGACAGAAGGAAATTGCAGTCAATCAATTTTTCGGTATCGAGGATCCACAAAACGGGAATTCTGGCTACACCCGTAGTTAGATTATTTTTTTTATAATTTATCAACTAGATTTATCCACTTTTTCGCTAGCAGGGCCTCTTTAATAAGTTTTTATGCTGAAAATTTGCCGTGTTTTCGCGCAAAATTACATACCTCTCTCTCCTTAAGAAGTTCCTTCTTAAGCGCAAGAAAGTAAAATTGGGGCGTTTTTGAGAAAATGACGTTTGAGTGAATCTAAATATGCGGAAATTTGAACTCATTTTCTTATAAAACCATTGAGTTGAAAAATGTTATTAGACATCTTTTGAAGCAAACGTACCCATAAATGCAACAATATATACAAACCGCGAGAAATATAAATATTAACGGCATGAGAGAGCTATCAAAAAATTACAGTTGTGCAATATTTAAACACACAAGTATGGAATAAAATGGCATCTTATACAGTATGTTTCGCACTAACACTTGCAAATGTTTAACGAAAAGAATGGGAGCCATTTACGAGGAATTCTTGTATTAAAATTATTTAATATTCCTCATATATTAGGCAATATTGCTCGTAAGGTATCGTCACACGATTGAGTAAGTTGAACTCTTGTAATTACTGAATAGTATTTGTATTGCCAAAACACACGCACATAAAAACAATAACAACATTGAAAACAATAACAACATTGAAAACAATAACAACATTGAAAACAATAAGAAAAAACAGAATATCCAACAATTCATACGACACCTATTCAATAATTAGCAATACCTTCGTGTTCATCAATAATTCTTCAAGATCCTTACTGGTTATAACTAAAGCTCAAATTTACATTATATCCTTTCCTAAGGTGCACCTCTATATCAAACTGAAACCGCATTGGCATGGATTTACTTTAGGTATAACTTGTAAATACAAAATTTCATTTTAACGTAAATTACATTTGTAATAATTTATTATTACACTGTTCATTTCTATTTCAATGCCGATGAAATTGAAATTACTTAGCCTTGCCTTACTTTCCTCAGCCTTACTTACTTGGCCTTGATAGCCTTTGTGTAGAGCCCTTTCCTTAGAGTCCTCTCCTTAGAGCCCTCTCTAACACTCTTGGCTCAGACACCCTGAAGCTTGGTGTAACAAATATAATGGTTGTTGACTAGATGAAATATTCTATCTTTAGATTTCCCATGTATAAAGTGAAGTGAATTCCATAACTTGAGCTTCTTATGCGTGCTGGTTATGAGTGAGGTACAGATATTGTGAAGAAAATTTCATTACACATGGTTTATACTTCCACAACACCACCTTCATTCAATCTTTATTTAGGAAAATGCTCAACGTTAACCTTAAATTTCGCTTTTAATAGAAACAGTAGGGCAAATGTTAAAGAGGATCGGAAAATACCGGTATACGTAGGCGGGTTGCATACCCTGGCGGTATGCAACCCGCCATTGTGGTATGTATATTGTGTTGCATACGTCCAAGGTCAGGCGCAGTGTTGCGACGCGGATGAAAAGCGAAATAGATAGTGCTTACATAGTAACATAGATATTCTAGTCAGAATTGTGAAAGTGATATTGAAAAAGGGAAAAGGTAATTGAAGTATGTTAATAATCAGTCCTTAATTCCTATCCAACACAGAATCTAAGATATTTCATGCTCAGTTTTGTTCATTTAATTCTGTAATTCAAAAATAATTTCTTACGAGTTTTATCTTCGTTTAATCCAAGATATTTTGTTTTTTGGAAGTGAATGATGTTCAGGCGAATAAAACACACCTTTTCGAAAAAAATTGTGGAATTAAATTATATTGTAAAATCAGTAATCGTACTTAACTATGGTAGGGTTGCTAGTACGGTAAGGACAGATAATTAATTTTGAGAGTTGTCACACTACGTTCATCTTGAAAACATCAACAAATTGTTTCTACATTTTAATAATTATTTACCAAACTACATATTTTTCGCCACTTTCTGTTCTAAGATGCGAGTTACGAAAGTTTTAGTTTTCTCATGGCTCTTTACATAACATACGAAGCGTACAAATAATTGTATTCATTGCAAGTTTTCTTTTGTTGTTCATATTGATATTCATCTCAGACAGTCTTTTTGTTTTTTAAAAATAGGCATCTTCAACGAATTTAATACAAACTTTATTCACACTGATGACCTTGTTAGAAAAATAAATATTAATTACATAGTTAACAATTTAACCGACGTATTGATATTCGCGCTTTTCTCTTTAATATGACTTTCTCCAAAAGTGCGGTTTCCTCCTGACGTCGAAAGCCGACACTAGCGTTACTCAGCGGCATCCATAGGTATTACGTTGGATTCTCAGCTCGAGCTTTCCGCAAGACCCAACAGATGGCAGTGGATTTCTTGCTGTGGAAAAAGAAGTGATTTCCAACGCGCTGCTGCTTTTAACAGCTTTTTACACTTTACTGCATTACAAAGACATAGTCAGAACCGTGAATGACACCTTTTTGTCTTTCTTAATTCTTTTCTTTAAAAAAGGGTTTTTCATGTTAGAGAAATACCGAAGACAAAATTAAATAATTGTGACGACAGACTGAGTAATGTCAATGAGTTAACTCTTTTCTAATGTTGTTACACTTGAAGACACTTAAATTTGCGGTTCTTTACATTTCAATGAGACTATCTTGTCTAGCTTATTATATTTCAAATTTCTAAGAGGTGCAGAAATTGAAAAAAATATTATGTAACTCTTGTCCATCTGGCTCTAGTAGAATCTTTGAGATGTTGAAAAAAAAATCTTTACAATTTGGGGGTACTTTACATGAAGACCTCTGGAAATTTTCAGTATTTTCTCAAAAACGTCTCCAATTTTTTTCTTTAAATTTATTGTAAGAATAGAACAATATGCACTTATAAATAGCTCCTATTTTCTCTGTTAACATTTTTTGAAAAATCTCTCACGCCGTTAATATGCACATTTCCAGAAATTCGTAAAAACTATTGGAAAATGTAAAGTACTTTAAATGACTTGCGATGAAGTTTTTCGAAAACTCAAGAAATTTTGTGGCGAAGAAGAGCTTCTCATTTCGAATTATACAGGTAACGGCCTTAAGCGCCATTTTCTTTGGAAATGCTCAAATTTTGCAAAGAAAATTACCATTTAAGGAAGGATTATTTTTACTGTTATTTAATTTTTTAATTAAAACGTAATATTTCCGTTTCTATTGTTAGAAAAGCGACAATAATGAAAATTTAAAAAAATTATTTGGGCGACGATTATCGGTAGCTGGCCAGAGTATATGCGCAAGTTCGTATAGCTATCTGAGGACGAAAGGAATAGAAACTTATACAGGGGAAAACTTTGTGCATTCTGTAGCTCACACTAGTTTTTATATTTTAATCTGAAGTTGATTTCACGTTAAAGCTAATCTTGATAATGGGAAATAAAGTGCATGAGCATGAAAGATATTACAGAACTTTTGTAGTTTCTTTGTGAATATTATTTCTCTTACGTAAATCTAACCGATAATATGAAATCTAATTTCATCTTGCAATATTTTAATACAGATACACTTTCTTAATATTTACTCGAATATTCTCGCATTGGCTAATCTCAAAGTTTTCTATTTGAAAACCTTACGTGTGAAGGACATTCACGCTGAGAAATAACAATATGACGACGCAAAGTACTGCCACCTATTTGCTCTACAAAAATGCGCTGCATTTACATTAATCTATTCAACTAACTATTTTGCGCGTAGTTGCAACTCTCGGTTTGATTGCACTTTCCCTCTATTTGTACAAAAGATCGTTCGTAATATTTTGACCTGGCCCCCGCAAGCAAAATCGTGACCGGCAAACGTTGACTCTTCGCTGCTCTGCAGCCGCAAAAAGGCACGAAAGTGAATGTGACAGCAGAAGCCTTCCGTTGTCTTGCAGAAGTTTACTACTCTAAGGGCAGTCGATTCTTCGGGAGGGGCAATGAAAGTTGTTAACTGCCTGGGAGAAATGGCAGTGCGTCTGCCGTTCTGCAAAGTGACATCTCATTTTCTGAGAGCAGTACTAGTATTACTGTCCCCCAGTGTGTAAAACACCTACTTTGTAATATTGTGGATGTATATAAAGTCTGTGTATTTTACTTCTTCTGAATGTCTTTCTGATCAGATCTTATCTGTTTTTAAGGAAAAAAATGAATATTATCTATTAAATAAACTAACGTTACAATTTTTTTCGGTAGATTAATTCGCGAGACAAATAAAACCGCAAAATGTAAGAATATGTATTAATTACTAAATATGTATTCGTGTAACTAATAAGTTAATTTATTTGATATGGTTTTCTGCTTTAATGTTGGCAGTATATTTTACATCGTACATTTTTCCAAAACAGTGACATGCTGTGATATTCAGTCATACTTTCAATGTTCTTGAAGGCCTAGGAGAATAATTTAATAAATTACTTTTACATTAACTAGGTTCACTACTGGTAGAGCAAACTAAAACAAAACACCATGGTTACTATGTTTGTCGAAAATAAGTACAGTGTATGTTAGATGTTAAAATTAAACTAATTATAACATCTGCATCAATGGTTAATCAAAGGACTTGGGGCAGTAACATTATAAGTCAAAGCTAGCCTTCCGCTCTTTGTAAATACGTATTAATTTAAGAATTTGGGCTAAAGTTTGTTTCGTTTTGTTAGTGCTTTGTAACCTTTCTTTAATCCTACCGTTCGGTTTTCATATGATTTTCATTTTATTACTTTTTAGAAAGACAATATAATGTATTCAAATTATATGCAATAATATTAAAATACAAACAAAACAATGCATCTAACAGATTCCGATTGGTTGTCTGTCGCAAAAACAGACTATTACGTCATCAGGTGGATATTTTGAATGCCTTGAGACTATCAGTGAGAGCATAGTTGCTGAAGTTTGTTTGGTTAGGCCATGTAACCACATTCCCGACGCATTAATCAAATTCTCCCAGCTAACCGTTCCTTTACACCGGCACAATGTTCTGCGGAACCTTCACGTATGTCTAGTTCCCTTTAGATTCAGAAAGTGAAAACCAGTTATCGCGCGTTAATAGACAGCATGCGTTCTCTTTTATAGGAATATTGCACTTTGACTCATCATACACCGAAAATATAAAAGTAAAAACCGAAGCAACGTGCTTCACTGGCTAGCCAATCGTTTGCCAAATCGAAAGATAGGTGGCTCAGGGCATCACCTGATGTCACTGGAGTGCCTCTGACGGGGAGGTCCTAGGTTCAAGTCCCAACGGTTGCAGAATTTTCGACACTAGCTATGACGAGTTCTGTCGCTGTCTGGAGGAGAATTCTAGTGGTCAGCTGCTCTCATCGGTAGTTTTCCGTGGTTTCTCCAGTCAATACCAAACGAATGGCGGAGCAGTACCCTAAAAAAACGAGCCATAAACCGTGCGAGATCTTTCCTTCCTCGTATTTGTTCTATCCTCACCTCTTACGTACACACCCTCACACTAATATGCACTACACTACCTCACTCGCTGGGAGAGCTTACAGATTGTCTCAGATGGGAAATACCTGGCTGGGAAAACCCCACTAGCACTAGGAACATGTACTTCACTTACAGAACTAATGATCTTAATCGTTGACGCGCTCGTTATCTCTAATCAATCAATCAATCAATCAACCAAATCCAAAGATATCACTTAGATTCCTGCAGAAATAGTATTCTTGGATGTTCG
>BOPP01000068.1:6323466-6349018 GCA_017312745.1 Gryllus bimaculatus | reverse complement strand
GGCCACAGCAAGATGGCCGAAACGTCAGTACAATTGACCGAGACGCGGCTCATCCCGGATAGCCCAGAATGCTTTTACGCAAAGAAAATTACGACTACGTCTGCAAATATCTGCCCATTTTTTTGACGATATTAACAAGAGCAACTTTTATCACGACTCCTACTGCAACAGTTTCCTTGCAGAGACTCGGACGACAGAGGAGTTACACGGGAGCGCTTGATAGGTACAGCGGAAAGACGGGAGCCGCAATTTGCGTTGAAGTCCGCGTCGTCAAACGCGCGTCGTGAGACGTGACGAGGAAACTGTGTAAACACGCGAATGGATTCACGCACCCATGAATGACACACGAGCGACGGTGATGCGCCAGCAAAACAAGCAAACACTGAGTTCTGAAATGTGAAAGTGACAAAGAGGTACGAAATGTTATTATCTCTAGGAGGAAAACGATGGCTGGATTGATTTATGAGCCATTCACATAAAGGAATGCAGTCTCGTTATGGATGTGAGTGAACATAATGATGACAGGAGAAATTATTTTATATTAATTATAAAGCATATTATAAAGAGAGAACTGAATGTAATAAAAATGAAATTTGTTTTATCAGATAAGTTGCTACCTGTTTTCAAAAGAAACTTTTTGTCAACTCTCTAAAAATGTGATATTAATTACGAAAAGAAAGGGAAACGTATGAAGCAATATTAGAAAAAGAAACGATTGAACCGAATGCATACAGTTAAGCAGAGAAAATAATGTAAACTATATTGAGAGGAAACAATTAATAATGATACCCAACATGCAATCAGAATATTAAATGATGTGTTTTTAATCCTTTGTTACCAGTGCCAAGGAAAGCAATTGAAAAGTGGATTTTAGTTGAACATCCCCACGAGCATTGTCACGAATACATTATTTTGGTTTCATTGGAAATACATTTTAATACAGACTGCCATGTTCCATGTTATAGAGTATGTACTTCTTCTACTGTATAAAATAGTATCGATTGTGTTTTTGGGAAAAGGCTTACTGGAAGAGTTTCTGCGACCTTACCCCGTGTGGTAAGTTAAGATTTTAAATATCTAAGAACATAATGTTTTTCTCATTTTTTGAATCAGTTAAACGAAATTCATGTTGATAACCACTGGTGCTATAAAATGGCGCAGACTTTCTCGAACTTCTTAGTTTCCCAATTTCTTTATTCAGGGCTGACTGGTACCTTTCGGAGCGTAAAATATTTTTTTTTACATTTTCTCAATTTTTCGAATCCCTAATATTAGATTTGAAATAGGACTTTAAGAATGCAAGCAATACAGAAGATTAAAACCTGTTCTGCATAAAAATACTAAAATACAACTGAAACAGTTGAGGCGCTTTTGGGGGTAAATGTTGTTAAAGCGTTTCTACGAATGCGCAATTTTAAGCACATTTTCTCAGAAACGCTTGGCTTGTCGAGAACCTTCATAAGAAATAATTTGAAGTACTTGCACTTACAAATGTAATAAAGTACAAAAACGACTGTTATACAAAAAATTAACGACTTATAATAGATTTAAAAATACACTTGTATGATTTTCAAAATATGCAAACAATACTTTAAAATTATGATACGATGTTTGTCATATTATTCCTTTCATTTCGCTCTATCACTACAAAAAGTTCAAAGATATCTGATGTCATTTTTTAAAATATCTTATTTGTGATATTGTACATTTTTCATTCAAAATTGGGTCGACTTTTCCGATTTTGCTTCAAAAATGTAGTTGTATGAGAGGATTCAAAACATTTTAAACTTTCGCAATTTTTAAAAATTCAGAGGTATCAGTAAAATTTCGAACAATACCATACTTGTAAATGTATTCAAATTCATTATAACAAGAAAAAAATTGGAGCCATTTTTGAGAAAGCTTTCAAAGTGAGAAGATTGCCTTCATATGAAGAATCACAAAATTTCAAAGAATTAGTTTCCAAATGGTAGGGCTTTGAATCAATATAAATTGACCGGAGAATATTCATTTTCGAAAAAAGTCTAGGTGTAGTATAGGCACTAGTTTTATTCACAGGCGGATCGGTTGGATGGATGACGGTCAGAAAAACTTAAAAAAAACAGAACTTTTATCTAAACAGGATCACGCCAAAGCGTCCATTTATGTTAAAAAAATCAAAATATATATTCCGCAACTTTATATAACTTTTTTCACTTTCTATATTACTTTGTATACACGTACGTATACGAGAAAGTAAAAGAAACATCACAACTTCAAACTTTTTATAAATGACTTTTTATCAAATCTTCAGAGCTATCTGTGAAAAACATTACTTTAGCTTCATTGTGAATGGGATTTAGATTTCAAATTTGATTTTTAACAAGAACAAATGACTTAGAACGATGTAATCCGAGGTAACATTATACTCTCCGAATGTTTTCCTGAGCGTACTTTTTCAGACTAACAGATTTCGAAACTACGAGACGCGGAGATTTGGAAGTGCAATTAACGGAACCGTAGAACCGTGGTTGAGCAAACTCGTTCCCTCAAAGGAGGAGCTAGTTCGCTGGCGCCATTGAGGTTCGGATGGAGTGAAAGTGGGTCGAAGACGTCAATGGAAGTGCGACAGATTGATGTCTAACATCCTCCACTCAGGTTGAAGTAAAATGCGTAACTGGTTGCTCCTTTGTTGGTTCGCAAGTAGTTGTGTGTCTGATGTGACATCAATAAGTGGTTTCAAAATAGGAACCCAGTTTTATTTGTGTTGTTTTCAAATATCTATTGCTTTGTTAATGTAATATATTGTATTAAAAGTTTACATAATTTTAAAAATGTTATTGGAATTAATGATTTAGCTAACCTTTGGAACATTGTGGTAAAAGACATGATTCACTGACTTGAAAATGCATAAAATGCATTAGTAATTTTTTATCTATGCTATTTGTTACTCCATCATAAATTTGTTATTAGGTTTTGTTTTAAATTCTGCCGTATCTTAAATCCAATGAAGTCATTGTGCGATATAACTAGCAATAAATGTTCCATTGCACTTCATTATCTTTTTCGATAATGTATTAAACTTGAAATATCCACGTTTTGGATTTTAAAGAACTAAAATTGAAAAGGAATAAAAAAGCGCTAAAAGGGACGATTCCAGCATTTGCTCAAATACAGTTATTGGCTGGTGGTGTGTTTCGAATATTCGTAAACATATCATCATGATATTAATTGACTTATTTTTGCATTATTCAAGAAAGAGAATGTCTCACGACCAGAAGGATAATACACACAAAATGTAGAAAAACAAATGTCTCATGTAGCAATTTAGTTTTTATGTATGTCCGGATTGATTGTAGACTCGATGATAATTGTAGATAATTTGCGCAAAGAAACTTTCAAGCGGAAGACAGAAGTGTCAAATGTCAAACTATAAAATTCTCGGCGCGTCCGGGTTGAAAGACCGTGGAGAGAGAAAGAGCGAGCCAGTCGCTGCGCGATCCATAAACGCTGCTTTCGCGAGGGGGCGTCTAAATTGAAGACCTTCTCGCTTGGACGAGGGCTGTGCATCGGTTTCACGTGGTATTCGCATCGGCTTTCAAATGCGGTGGCGGCTGCGGCAACGGCGCTTTCAGAGGGCGGGAGATACCAGTGCAGCGGCCTACAGCTTCAGCCAAGTTCAGCTTACAGCTAAGGGTCGGTTCGGACAACAGGTACAGAGTTTGTTGCGAGAGAGACTGCAGTGCAGCGGCCTACGGTTACAGACAAGTTCCACTTGGAACAAAGAGTCGGTTCGGAGAACAGATACACAGTTTGTGTACCTGCTGAGGTACGTTACGGACGGCTGAAGTATTACATCAGGATCGGTAAGACCAGATGAGATAGATCAGGGCTGATGCCACTGCAGCGCCTCTCATTCAGGGGCCCTCAGGTTCGAGTCCCGATGGTGAAGGATTGTCGACACTAGCTAAAAAACCGAATTTAACCGTCGTCTGGGTGATAATTCTAGCGGTCGCCTGCTCTGGTCGATTGTTTTCCGTGCTTTCTCTTATAAAATACCGGGCAAATGCCTGTCAGACGGACCACGCATCGCGTGATGTATTTTCTTCCTAATTCAACCCCCTTTTATTTATACTTGGGCTAGCCCTTGGCTCGTGGCTAGCCCTTGGTCAGCGAGCTCGCGTTCCACTACGCGGCCCCGCTTTCGATTCCCGGTTGAGCCAAGATTACAGTGTGCGTTTTACTTGCAATGTTCCAGTATATGTTACTGTGTGACGATGAGAAAAGTCACTTCTCAGGATGAGAAGACCGGAATATGGCGGAGTTATGTCTACGTGCTAACCACACGTACCCCCTTAACTCGATACTGGGACGTCGACGGTAGGCCTGAGCCCGTTCACAGGCTGTTGCGCCTAATACATAAATACAACACTACACATGTCGAGCGACCAGTCGGGAGCTTAGAGCCTCTCCCATATTGGGTGGTGCCCGAGTCTCTGAGATACCTGAAGGGAAGTGCGCGAGCTGGCGTGTGGGTCGACACCAGATCTCACGTTCCTGCGGAGAAGGATCGCTGACAATTTCTCGATATAAAATGTAACTTACACGTATCGTACTAATATCCTAAGCAGTTGTCGCTCCCGGAAACACAGTATACTGAATCGGAAAACAAATGAAAATCGTGTTTACGAACCCTTTTAATTCGTACGTTACGTATCCGTTCAACATACATTACGTATCCTTAAAATCCCTTTTAATGCGACAGCTGTTCAGTCAAGCCTCTTTGTGAACCCTTCGTTGATGGATTCGTGAAGACGTCTTTGATTGTCGCGAATCACGTGATAAAAGTACGCAACTCATACTGAAGATCCACTTTTGAAATATACATAATGCATATCAGAAATATTGTGTAGCATAATGTTTCTAAGAAACGAAGTCAAAGATCATGGAACTCTGTAATTTCAATGATTTATCATGATGCACTTTATTTCATCCAACGAGATCTTATGAGGAGGAAGTGTAGAAGCCACAGACAACTGCAAACCAACGAAGAAGGAAGGACTCCAAATGACATCATTGATGACTGCCTGAACATAATCTTCACTCATTTTGCGTGCAGTAGTCGGACAGTATTTGGCGCTTTGGTTCATTCTTAAGCTAATTTCTCTTCGTCAAAAAAATGATATGATTGAACTGTATAGTTTTGCAATGAGACAGTGCATCTTTCAGAAAAAAAACATGAAAGTTTCTTATATCTGATGGAAATGTTTGCTAAAAGGATCATCCTTCTCTGATATGATCTCATTAAAGTGTGATTCAATAACTACTAGCCTCTCGAATATTTTAAGATATCAAGATATCAACGTTTACGCACCCTTCAGGTCACACATCTCGTCAGATCTTGACGCTGGGGAGGGGGGCGGCTTCGCGGCCCTTTGTGGTGGCGGAGTGGCCTCGAAGCCGCAATGTGATTCTGCGTCATTGCGTCAAACTGACTATAATGTGAACTGAGCCTAAAATTTCAGCCTGCCTCAGGGGATGTGATTTTAGGAGAGGTACAATTTTATCTCGCCTTCGTATCCTGCTAGGCAAAACTAGTACTGTCTTATGTGGGTTTTGAAGATCTGATCAGGTCAGTTTGACTTCTTTTAGTTTTAAGAGTGAAGAGTGACACGGCTCAAGTGGTTCAGGTGAACTAAACTCTGTATCGCAGTTGCAGGGGCCCATGACTATTTGTGGAGACAGCCTGGTCAGAATATGACAAGGATGTGATGGTGATGAATAAAAAATATGAGTGTAAAGTTGCTAGTTTTGCTTGGGAATTATTGGTATAGATTTTAGAGAAGATATGTAGGAGATACCGTACATGTATAAACCGTTTTCTAAGAATATGGTTTCTAAATGCTAATCCTCATGAAAACCAGTTAACGTAAGTAATGAGATGCAAATAATGACACACATTTCTTTATAATACTTAAATATTTTCAAGCATTTCAGTGAAGTGATATAATTAAATGAATTTGTGTATGTTGTGTGCATACGTAAATATCTGTGCGCGAGTGTGTTTATGAGAAATATTACACTGAATATAGATCACTAATATTCGTGCTAGCTGCAGTTGCCATCGTGACGTTCTAGGAGCTTTATGTATGTATCTTTATTTATGTAGGTATATATTATTGCAATTATATATTATTTTCATCATTCTAAATCATATATAAAACACATTTTTTATGCTCGTGGAAAATGTACGCTTTAACCAATAAGCTAGATGCTTAAAGCCAATTTATATTTCCCGTAATTGTCAACTGGACGAAAAACACATAACGCATTGTTTTGAAATAAAAAGAAACATGCACAAACGAACTGAACAATAAACGCCTGTTTTAATGACTTGGCTTTCCTGCTAACTGCATCAGCCGAATAAAAAAGTGGAATTTACTTTTTGTTGTCGACCGATATAATAATGTTTGTTTTATAGGCACCGCGTCGGTGAGTAGGGTCTTTAGCGAGTATCGGTTTGCACGCTCCACTTCCTCGCGCTCAGCTGTTACTCTCACCTCCCATGTTTCGGCCACCCTTCCCCCTCCCCTCATCTCTTTTTCTTGCTTAAATGCTTGCCCCTGTTCACGCTTCTACGCCGGTTGCACACGTGACCGCAGGCGTAGTGCACCCGTTCCTAACTGCCTCG
This sequence comes from Gryllus bimaculatus, assembly GCA_017312745.1. Classification (NCBI taxonomy): domain Eukaryota; kingdom Metazoa; phylum Arthropoda; class Insecta; order Orthoptera; family Gryllidae; genus Gryllus; species Gryllus bimaculatus. Next base: position 6,342,348 of record BOPP01000068.1, on the reverse strand, counting down.
GTGCAACTTCGCGGTTCTGCTTACCGAGTGTTCAACGTGTTGCTACTTCTAACACGCGATTTAAGTACGACATTCACTTTGAGTTACTTCTGACACGCGACTCAACGTGCGACAAGTCTCTTCCAACTACTGTACAATGTAAGACTCATTTTGGGCACATGAGAAAAATGGTACCGTGTAATAAGAACATTACCTGCTGTGCTATTATTTTCTCAGCAGGTGGGACCTTACAAAGAAATCAAATACCAATTGTCATTGTACAAGATTGTAACACTTTAAAATGAGGACAGCATAATTTATCTTCTTTGACTAAGTTACAAGTGAACATCTTTAAAAACTCATTTGGACTCTCAGTAATGTTCTGTCGATCAAACCGCTCACAGAATGAATGATAATATTCAAATGACGGCTGCTTCTAATTTTTTTAAACTATGAGATGTAAGAGTCTTCGTATAAAGAAGACGGCGAGACTTTCGAGAAAACTGAACAGACCACTCCCGATTTTCACTAAAATTGTGAAATTCGCGGTTTGTTTACTTGGAAGTATTTCAATCCATTCTCCCATTTTTATCACAAAATCGTCTAGCTATACCAGTATCATTGACCATGTTGATCAACACGATCATTGTTCATGATATATTAGCTTTTTCGTAGCTCGGAAAATGAAAAGCTCAGAATATGCGGAGGAAGGCGAAGCACGCAAGCCGCATTTCGTGGCATCTACACCACGGGACGGCCCGCTTGACTTCCTCTGCACGGTCGTGCGCCTTCCGTATCCACCCGCGCCGGCGCGCGCCCCGTCCACGGCGCCGGCGGCGTCGGCGCGTGAAATGAGCGGCGCTTCTTCGGCGCTGGGCCATTTCGGCAGCGCCGGCCCCCTGGGAAAGCGCTCCTCCCACGGCCCCCTCCACCACTGCGCTGCTTCTTCAGACGGTCCTCCATTGTTAGGACGCAATCAAATCGGCTTACGTCGATCACGTTCGATCAAACGAAAACATGCTTGCGCATTTTCTTAATTGTAATATTACGAAGGTAATTTTTAACACCATTCGTGGGTAAAATGAATTGTAAGTTGTAAGAATTCGTAAACACATTTTGTGCTGTATCGTTTGGAATGTTAACGAATCGTTTCTAATTAAGCAAACTCGTGACGTGCACAGCGTCTAATATACTCTAATGCTACCTAACAAAATACCACATTACTTCACAAAAGATTCTATCTCGCTCAACTTATGACGGAGGATTACATTTTTGATGTAGACATTTTGAAAATATTTTTTCTCATTATTCTGTCTTGTATTCAAATTAAATGAATGAGAATTTATAAATGAAGTGATAATTATTTGACAAGATTTGATAATATTTGATTAGCCTGACAAATATCGTTGCTAATCTTCTTCTAACTCGAACATTTAGTCAATTATATAATATAATATTTATGATAATATAATAGTTATAATATATCTTATTATAAAAATAATATATTTTAAACTAATGGAAATTCCAATTGGTTTTATATTTATTATGAAATTGAGGTTGTACCAATTACTTTAAAAGTTTTATTTTGAAATGTTTTAAGATAACTATATATTTTCTACAATCATTAAATATGAAGAATCATTAATACTTCTTATCACGTACACAGATAGTGTGTACGACGATAACGCTACATGTGTTTTATCGCCAGCAACATGCAAAGGCCGAACGCGTTTCCGACGGTTCTGGGTCAAAACGGAGGAGGGTGGTTCCGGGGCGTGAAATCACAAGCGGTTACGTGCCAAAAAGCGCAGCGCATTTCGGCTCTCCCACCTCTCCCACCTGCTGGAAGACCCGTTCCGAGCCGCCGAGCGACGTCGGCCGCATCGTTCGCGGTCGAATGAGGCAACCGGAGCGACGACGCGGCGTTGCGCGGAGGACCGCTCGGACCCGTTCGGAGGAGAACCTATGCGTGCGCCCACTTTGGAGCCGGTCCTTTGTAGGTCCCCGCGCGACCTCCGGCAGCCGCCGAGGACCCAAGGCCACTACCGCTTCCGAGCAGCGGGGTTTTCCAACTCGCGCTTTCGACGCTGGTCTCTTTCCAAGCGGATTCACTGACACACTCGGTACAACCTAGGCAAAGAACCCATAAAAGCCACCAGAATAAAAAATAGATTTCTTAAACATGTTTTTATATACAATTTGCAAAATTTGCTTGATTATTTGTGAGGTGCTCAGTGGGTTTCCTCTCCCTAAGAATTAATTGTAAAGAAATGATAGTTTAGTTTTATTAAATAGATAGTAAGCATCAAGACATGTGAAATGTTGTACTGTTAACTGATCAATGTATCACATCCAAAATATTAATACATTTTAAAAAAGCGCACTCGGAGTGTTGGATGAGGAACGGAAGTGAATTAGTGAAGGCAAAAAGTCTCATTAAGGACTTCCATTTCATAATTGAAGGTTGTTGTATTACCATTATTCTGTTACAGGTGGGAAATGGTTCTGTGCATTCATAATTGAGGTGCAACATTTCGTCTTCTTCTTCTAATTCATTCTCCATATGAGACCAATAAAAAGATAAATATTTAATGATCAAAGTGTTTAGTTTTATAACCGGTCTAAAGACGAAAAATGTAATTTTTCAACTCGTAAATAGATCTATTATGCACGCATCTAACTAAATTTCAAACTATTGTTTGGATCACCGAAAGCTATATTAGTATCAATAAACTGAACTCTCTAGACCTGGGTGAAATTTCAGCAGCTCGTTCCTTTGGGCTTTTTCTTGTTTTACGCAAACCTAGTTCTTGATCATTTGATCGTAATGACACTAAACGCTTTAAACAGTTATTCCGGAAAACACGTCACAATTATGTACGTTGATAAAAATAAAATAATAGTTTTCTTCGTCACATAATTTACTTCATTAGTTTGTTTTGCTTTCCGATAAATTGCTTCACCCATATCGCTTATAATGTTAATAGGAGGAGCTAACGTTCACATTTCTTACATTAGTTAACACATTTTAGTTAATTATTACATTAGTTAATAATTTTTTCCTTTTATATTTTTTTAACCAGTCAGCTAGATATTTTGAAGTTGAATTGTGTTTGTAGAGTCTGTATTTAATTTATGTGTGCTTTTAGGACACATACATATTCATTTCTGAACAGCAATTAATTATAATTGCTCGGGATGCAGTTTTTTGTTAATTTTTTTCAATTTGATTACAAAATTATTATTGAAATTTAGTTTCTTTTTTCATTTGTGCCCTTCTATTAGAATGTATTTCTTTGGTAAAATAGTAAATATTTTTCCTGGTGTATTCTTGAAAAAATAACAAATACGAATTGATAATAGTCATTCCAAAATTCTCCATATTCTAATTAATATCCCAATATTTTTCTATTTTATTACACCGAATTTCTACGATAAGTGGCTTTAATATTATCTGGTATTATTTGTTAACATCTAAATATTTATTTCAAAAAATTGTGAAATATTTATGAGGCACTCTGTCTTGGATAACCCTAAAATGTATATCTTTACAAGCATTTTAAGAAAATACACAAAGAATGAATTAGCTGAATGCATTTTTTAATCCTCACATTTCTTAGTTGTTTTAAAAAAACTTAGTTTTTCTTTATTGAGCTAGGTATTGTAGGACTCATTCTAAGTTATCATTCATCTCATTCGTCTATGAAACCTAAGATATAAGATCCAAGTGTATTAATGTATAATTTTAACAATTTATAGAAAACCCACGTAGGGTGTTACTGAAGTACATTATTCAGCACTTGGTTCAAAATATCAAATATTTGTAATGTTCAGTTACATTTCAATCTTCGAATGATTTTGTCAAGAAAGATTTATTTAAAATTTGAAGTTCCTAAAATCTGTGTAATTTACACTATTGCGTCATTCCAGTTGGAATAAATATAATATAATGCTAATAAAATCTTAATTAAAATAATAATAATAATTAAAATAATAATAATAATAATATGTAATCTATTAAAATAGAATCATCTGTCACGTGCAATCACTACCACTTTGTTGTTCCTTCCTGATACCAAAATCGTCGCAACTAACCGCAAATTCAACATTTAACCTGGTCTTCATTTCAGTCATTTAATCTAAATCAATTAATGTGGTCATTGAAACTAAGTACCGACATAAGAAAAGCAAAAGTAAATGCACGAAAATTACATAAACATTACTGGTGTTTGTATAAGGAGCAAACAGTTGTACGGTCAGTTTGCCTTCCTGTTCCATTATCGGACATTGCAACTACTTGGATTCAAATATGCTGCAGTGAAAGTAACTCGTTTATTCTCCGCTTTCATTTTTACTTGGGGAGTCGAACTTTTCAGCCCGGCGCGGTGCGGCGCCGGCGGCGGCAGCATGGCCGGCGGCGCGGGACGACGGTGGCGGCAGCGCCGGTGCCTCCTCCCCCGCCCACGCCTTGAGGAGAAGCAAATGGGTTCCGCGCCACCCACGGAACAGGTGCGGCGTGAGAGATTTTAATGCACGAGTAAACAGCGAACTCTTTGCCGGGAGCGGGCCAAAATATCGTATCAACTGGCTAATGGGGCCTCTTTTGAATTCAGAAGGATTATTTTTTTTGTATTTTGTTTATTTATTGAGGTTTAATAGTTCTCAACTGTTATGGTCATTGCGGTCTATGAGTGGTCGAAACAGTACATCGTGATAATATCGATGTGAGTGATGAAGAAAAGGTGCGACGTGGGAGATTTTAATGCTCGAATAAACAACGAACCCCTACGACAAAATATCGTATCAACTAGCAAATGGGGCCTCTTGAATGCAACAGGTTCGCTGATTGTTGTATTTTGTTTATTTATTGAGGTTGAGTAGCCCACAACTCCTGTGAACTTTGAAATCTATGAGTGATCGAAAGAGTACTTGCTGGCGAAAACGATGTGGATAATGATGAAGAAACAGTGGAATGAGAGGCAGGGAAGAACTCCATAAAATCTGGCGTTACACAGCATGCAAAGATGTTTGAATAAGCACTTTAATCAGAAAAAAGTAATAAGTACTGTTATTTCTCTGTGTTTTTGAAGATTTAAAATACTATTATTTGTTGTAACATCTTGCAAATCAGATCTTTATTCTCAAAATGTGAGCGACATGTTTGGATTCATGACAATTTGTTGTTGAGGAATTGCAATGCGATAAATATATTTGCACGATTCAATAGTATGTTCTTGGGATTAATACTTCTTTCAAATACTCATTGATTTGACGTCATCTTGGCGCCGTGGAAAGTGTGATGTGAAACACGGATTTAGAGCTATTTGTTGAAAACAATACCTATTTAGAGTGTAGGGTAAAAATCAGGAATCGTTCATATTTCAATACACATGGCAATTGCGGTATTTGAAGCTAATTAAGCAATACTATCTGAGAACTCTTTCTTGCTGATCAGAAGTACGCTCTGAGGAAAGCCGCAATATGTTGGCCGAAACGTTAGCCAGTACGACAAAGACGCATCTCGTTCCGAATAGCCTAAACAATAGGTTATATAATGAGGACAATGTCGCAAGCGTCCCAAATTCGGAAATAATTATCACTGAAAACTTTAACGAATTTATCTGTAAATGTTTTTTTTACAGTAGGACAATTACTCGCGGGTTAAATTTGAGAGCATAAAAATAAAGGATATTTTATATCTAAGTCTTGAAAAGTGTTAGGTTTTTAGAGTGTATATGAAATATATATTATTGGATATATTAAGGGAATATGAAATTGTTTTTCATTTTACCTCTTCATTATTAATTATGAGTTACTTTATTATTTTAATAATTAGGGTTATTTATAACTAATTTTACTTTATATTTTATTTGAGTTAGTCGGCCTAATTAATTTTACGAAACTCGCAACTGGTTTCATTTCAATCGTCCCTATTGGTGTCGGTGATACTCAACATACGCTTCATCACTGCTTTCTGAATAATTAAATATCACTTAATGAACTATCTTCCCCTCCATCCAGTTAACGGTGTCATTGAAAATTGTTCTTACAAAGACGAGGCTGCTGAAATATTTTTTGTCAAGGGTTCAATGGACTAGTAAATGCAAAAGAGGTTTTACGTGCGGCGAGGTTTTACAAAGTCAGGAAATTGGGTAAATACGTAATACACTCGTACCTTCAATATTTCTTGGGGCAGCTTCTCATAAAGATATTAAAAAAGGAACTCAATTTTTTACATATTGGGAGAGTATTTTATGAAATTTCTTCGAATTTTCTCTGGAAGGAATGTGAAATTTCAAGATCAAATTCATAATATCATGAGATTGGATGTAACATACATGTTCTAAAAGTGTGTGGTCTACCATTGAAAAAAATCAGTTTCGTAATGACAGTAATAGTAGAATTAATCCGTGACCTCCAGTTAACTATTATCTTCATTAATACGTCACCTTTTGCAGAACCAATAGTCCAATTTGTAGTTAAATTATAGTTCAATGAATGTTTTAGAAAGTGGATCAAACGTATCATATTGGTATCTTGACATCTTCCTACAATAGACGATTGGCTATCCCTTATCACACTCGCTCTAACATCTCGTTTGATGGTTCTCTATTGAAGAATCGCATTGTAATAAGAAGTCTTACAATACTTTTGAAGTAAACAACTATTTAAATAAAATAATATAACTCGAGAATTAATACAGAATTTTTATTTACGCAACAAGCATGAAATTGTGTTAACTTTCTGTTTGTAAAATTCCAATTGTTTCTTATGCACAAAATTTCTTGTTATCCTGATTTCTTACCTACATAGCGATTCAGCGAGTTTTTATCTTACTTCATTAAGACTATTTCAAAAAACTCATAGTCTTGCTTCACCATGCATTTTTTGAACAGCATCAAATAAACGCCTTTTACTATCTTTCAGACCCTATAACATTCCAAAACAAAATTTTCACAAGTTTTTCTAATATTTTACACCGATTTTTAACCCGAAAATATGAATATCAGTAATAGTAAAAGTCAAAACCTAGCTAATGCGGACAGAAAATATGTAAGCGGAAATTTAATGAAGTATTAAAATAATATAATAATACATAAAAATATTAAGGGAGAAAATACTACGTCAATTTAAGTAAAATTATTGCAGCGTACGTTTTTAGAACGGTTGGTATTGAAAAAATTAAAACTTGATTTTTAGCAATTTCCAGAAATTTTGTATAACTGAATTCAAAAAATTCACTACCAACTACCAACTGAGGCATCAACTCAGGTTCTGACCAGGAAGTTCTAGGGTCCAGACGATGGCAGAATTTTCGATACTAGCTAGAAAACTAAGTGGAATCGCAACCCTCTTGGAGAATTATAGCGGTCGGTCACTCTGATCGGTAGTTTTCCCTGCTTTTTTCCGATTAACTCCAGGTGATTGTCGGAGTGATACTCTAAAACATGTACGGCGGACATTTTCGATCGTTCCTTCAAGATCGCGATCTTTCCTTTCTCACCAACGTTATGTTATACACAGCGACGGACACTAAAAGAAGATTTTAACATGTCTAACAGCCAGTCCTGGCTGTTAGACTACGCCGGAGTTTCCATGAAGCGATTACGCGTAGCGTCGGTTTCTATTGTTGTAAACATCCAATGAGCGTTGAGTCGATGCGGATAGCTGTGATCGCTAAGGCAGTAGTGTGGTGGCGATCTCTGATCGAAGTATCGCGAGTTCCAATCCCGCCTCGGGTATGGAAGTGTTTGTGATCGTCACTTCACCCTTCATCACCATCCTATCATTTCATTAGAGAAGGATTACTAATTCCCTGCGCGAACAGGAGGCCCTCGCCCTTAATGGGATGTGCAGTGTGCTAATTAAAAAAAAGAGCGTTGAAAGACGAAACTGTCACTCAGGGTTCAGAAAGGTTACAATAATACGAGCTCTAAAATACGAAACAGTAACTCTTTACCGAAACAAAAATATTGTAAATAACGTCACTGGGTTCCATTGTTGACCCCTACCCCTTTGGCATGCGACTGTCCTACGATTAAGAATCCGTTTATTGGTCACCTGAGGGGCACAAAATCATGACATTTTCGATTTCAGTAGTTTTGGTTGCACGTTAATTTTTAAAATCTCCTCTTTTGTTTGATTTATAATTGATGAACTTAAGCAGCTTTTAAAGCGTTCAAAATTTCTTCCGAAAAAAGGGGAGCATGGCTATCTTCGGAGATCTTCGATACTGACAGAGGTGAAGTTTATAATTTGCTTCGTCTACTTTGAATTAGGAGGTAGAATACAAAGTGTCTACTTGTGTAGATGAAGATTTATTAAATAGGAATATGTTCAAATTGCGCAAAAAATACAAGAAATTATTAAACATTTTGTCTAAAAACCAAAGGTTATTTTTGAAAGCCCCTGAGTTAAAATGTGAACATAGGTCAATAGCTTCACACCTATATTTTTAATGCAGTGATTATGAATTGTTTCTGAAAAAAGAACAAAATCTGTCAAATTAACATGGGGCGGATAGGGCCGTTTGGTGCCCCATGAATGTAATGAGAATGTACATTTAATGTAGTCGAGTACAATATTTGAAAATTTGTACTCTGAAATTTAATAAAAAACACTTTTATCGGAGCCATCTCCAATTCAAGCACATGAAAATCATGCGATCGATAACATAAAAATTGACCATTGTTTTTTTAATAATCCAACGGGGAATTAAAAATATGTGCTGGTTCTAATGCGGATATATCCACAGAAGTGTCTGTTAAACATCGTGTGCGTGCTGAAGAGGTTGTTCGCGCACAATAGCGAAACAGTGATACAACCAAACACCCAGCTTTACATTTATTCAAGCATTACAAACCCTACATGAGAATGAGGCTCGGAAGTTAATACTGTATCGATAGGAGAAATATGCATCCAAATATATTCCAACATTTGTAAAGTATGCACCAGAACTAATGAAATAGTTCTAGACTTCTAACAATTAAGTTTTATGTATTCATGAACAATTATAAAACTTTTAATTTTAACAATTAATTTTGCATTTTTGTCTCTACTTAGTATTCCGCCGACAATTTTTAAAATAAAATATAATGATTTCGTCTGTATCATCGTCGAAGTATTAATTCCAATGCCAGAAATTCTTTATTGAACATAAATTATTCATAATCGTACAAATCGTTCCCAGTTACCAGAGCCATGATAACATCTTAAAGAAGTTCAGACAACTACTACTGCAACGAACGAATGACATTTCCACGATTTCTCATGAATAGCATTCGAATTCACGTGTGTGAAGTACACTTTTGGATTTGAGGACAAAAATATGCACATTAATTCCAAGAGAGATATGCCACACTAAGAACAAATAAGCAATAAAATATTAATAATAACTTAAGTGTAATGGAAATATGATACATTAACATAAAATGCACTAAATATGCATTAATATGCTACATAAAATCACTGAATTTGTCGTTTTATTGTGTTTCGGGGATATTTGATAATTAGCATATTACAGAGTTCCTAATTAAATATGATTTTTTATAAACTTCCTTGCCTTAATTGTGAATATAGGTTATCCCAGTTAGTGGGGATCATACTATTTAATCCTTCTCGTTGAAATATAATGACCCGCCAAGATACACGCTTTGGCGAGCTACTGGCTAACTAAGCCTGTGCGAACGTGCCTATCTCGAAATATGTCATGTGTTGCACGACAACAGCACCGTCTGCTCGCGCAGCAATATATGATTGAATTCTGACTTCTTTTTACACACAACGAAATACAAATAAAGCGAGCAGATGGTACGGGTGCAAAGATATAAATGATAACTAACATGTGTTTGAGTTTAAAATAACATTTTATTTTTGTTTTACCTAGCAATATCCCCCTCCCTTGTTGACCAAAGTTAATAATGTTTAATTCAAGAATAGGAAACAATCTTCACTTTGATCTTATGGAAAAAATCAGAATTTATTATACTTTTGTAGTTGTAACATCCAATCTAATCGTCATGAATTTACATTAAACACCTTGTTCAATAGTTATCTAACATGTTATCAAATAAGAAAGTATTTCTTGAGATTTAAGTGAAAGGTAACGTGCTACGGAAGAGATAATAAATCTGCGCTCATGTCGCATATCATATGTGAATCAGACACAATGGGAACACAATAAGATCAAATTTTCTGATGTAGGATACAAACATCGATAATTGGCTATCTTGAAGCATCACTTAATGGAGTTACAAACATGCGGGTAAACAATGCGTGATTATTTTTCATCTAATCATTATCTTTAAACTAGTAAATGTCCGTTTTTAGTGCAGGTTCTAGAAAGATTCAGCAAAAATTTTATACTTTCGTATGTGTGTTCGTCTTATTTTTATATCAACTCACAACTTAAAGTTGGAAACATCATTTGCGCATTAATTTCTTTGATAGCTTTTATAACAGTCGTTTAAAAAGTGTGGGATATATAAACTATAAATGGTAGATTCTCAACCTCGTAAATTTTCTGTATTTAAGAACATTTCTTCTATTAGCTATTTATTTCTGTTGCTTCACATTTCCATTAACATGTTCGGAATATTCTCATTAGGAACTCACCAGGTGTGTGGGTATCTGCATGGTGCCCAGCAGCGGACTGCGGTCCAAAGTCGAAATCGTTTCCAAAATCGTTGGGAGGTGGCGGGGGCACCAACCACGTGGGGAACGCATCTTCATCCCCCCAAGTGTTCTCTGGACTCGTCAACGGGCCGGGACCATGCCCGATATTACGGCGGTGCAAATATCCTCCAAAGTGTCGCGTCATAGTGGCGAGGTTCGTCGTTGCATCGCGCGTCGAAGTCACTGAACACACAAAAGCACTCGCGAGCTGCGAAGGCGCCGAGAGACAGCCAGGCGCTGGGGCGGTGCTGGCGGTGCGCACGCCGGGCGGGCACTGGCTGCGCGTTGCGGCGCCGCACCGCACGTCGACGCTCTCTCCAGAGCTGTCTCCCGATCCGCCCACTCCACGCCGCCCGCCCGCCCCGCCCCTCCCCGCCCCATCCACTCCCCGTCCTCCGCCACGACCGCGCACGCGGCGCGAGACGAGATACCCGCCTCTGACTTGCTGCCCTGTGTCGCCCCCCCTCCTCACTGCGGTTTCGGCGTTTTGTTCGTCAATTCGACTAGTGGGGCGCGGTTGCGATGTGAAGGAATGTTTTTGCACACAGACTGCAAAGATCGTAAGCATGCAGTTTCGCCTCTATTAATTTTTTACTTCCAAGTCTAAAACTTTGACGTTTCTTTCTCTAGAACACAGATTTGTAACCAACTAAAGAAAATATGAATCAGCAAATTAAAAAAATAGTGAAATTTTATTTTGTGGACACATTCGAAGGTAATGACGCTCATTTTAATTGTATTTTTGCTATTTTCTATTCCATTGTTAACGTCATTCACAAGCTATATGAAAGAAAGATTGTTTTTTTGAAATTTAGTTTATTGATAATGGAAATACTGACGTGAGTTCAGTGATTGAAAATTAACATGGTCAACAACTGTGATTGAGAACTATGTTATCTCAGGCGTATGGAGAAAGTTTTCTCACTTCGTAGAATGACATTTTTTGTGATAAATATTTGAATAATATACTCTATGATCATTAAATCTAGGCCATAAACTAAAATAATTTATATAGTATTTAAAAAGCGTCTTAATTGATAGATTCTAACAAACAAATAGTATTATTAAATTATGTGATTAGAAAGTTTAAGGAACCGAATGATGTAAAATATCGCAAGTTGTTGTGACTACGCACCAATAAACAGTCAACGAAGTTCAACGATCCAGAAGAATTGAAGCAGAAATGACAGGACCAAGGAGTATGCTAATAGTTGAGGCGTAGTATTCGAAAGGGGGGAAAATGGATAAGGGCCTATAAGGAAATTACTTGGGAGATTGAATTCTTAACTTTTAATGCTTTATTTGAAAAGAAAGACGCGATTTCCCAAATTTTCTCGAGTAAACAAATGAGTAAAAGTATTAAAATGCACGATAAAATCAGTACGATTTCTAATCTTATTCTGGATGATTTGCATGTGTTGCAAAATGTTGCACGTTTGCATAATTTATGAGTAGAAGAAAGTTATTTATTCCATAAGACACTGATATTTACTTCTCAGGTCGATATTTAAGTAAGCGTGGAACGCTGAGAAGTTGCCCCTATCGATGTCTCATGGAATTTTGAGCCAGAGTGAAACAAGGGGTGTACTGCATCCCACGTCGTATACTGCACTTGAAAATGTATAAGAGACAAAGATAATATTGCACCAATTAGAGACAGAATTAGATGCATATTTCCCTCAGTTTCACAATGTGAGTTAATTAAAAATCTAGATTTTCAGGATTGCTTCATGCCTTTCTTATTTAGTTTCTCTCAGAATAATGAAATACGAGTATATGTTCGTCTTAATTATTAAATATCAAAGAAAATTAAATTTAATACCAATTATACATAACGCAATTAATTAATAATTATGAATTACTACAAACAAAAGGAAGTTTTAGGCGCTTAATGCACAGATTCATGATATACGCGTTGAATGATTATAAAACAATTGTTGTTGTTATTATTATTATTATTATTATTATTATTATTATTATTATAGCCATGTGTTTTAGTGTACAATTAGCTAATACGACAAATTTATAACACTTCTGGGATCCAGCATCTTTCAATAAAAAATCACACAGTTTGATTCAGTAAAAAAATTGAAGTTTTTATGCACAATAATTCTCAGTGTTATAATATAGATATTAGTATAATAGTAGTTTAATATATAATAGAATAATATATAAATACTTGTATTTCACATTAATTTTGAAGACTCTGTAACAAAATAATTCTTAATTTTTTAAAATAATTGAAGGCTGTAAGACCCAAATCTTATTTCGTGTTCATAGAGGATTTGAAACTACTTATTAGTTTACTCGGTTTAAAAATTTGTAAAAACTAAGCGACTCGTTTCAAAGATAACTATTTGGCTTCTTTGATAACTTCTCGTGTTCATTAAAATTCTATAAATAGCTGTCATTTTACGACTTCTTGATGGCTATCAATCCGCAAAGGAGGCGGTTTCGACGCTGTTAACACCGGAGATCTGGTGGAAACGGGGTTTTCTTCTTCGCAAGAACGCTCAACTACGAAGCGATATAACAAAATGTTGCGTCGCCGTGACCGGGGAGGGGCAGTGCGTGTTGGGAAAGCACAGCAGGGCTTAATCGGCCCAGGACATCCGGGCGTGCGCTAGAGATGCAGTGCTCCGCTTGCATCGCGCTCTGGTGGCCTATCGCCACGCGTGTTGCTTTTGTTTTACAGCCGTCCGGCGTTTCTAACGCCGTTATTTGCTGCGTGGCGTTCTCAGATCGTCGTGTCTACGAGCCGAGGATATCGTGCTGTGGGTGTTACAGTTTCGCCGTGAGATTTACGTCACAACAGTTTCATATTGTTACCGGGAAATTTCTCGTTCTCAACTGAACGATGTATTAAAAATATCGTGTCGTGGAATTATCATGGAAAGGTTCTGAGAACCATTACAAACTCTTGCATTTATGCAAAATTTGTTTCGAAATTTGACTATTTTGAAAGCTGAATTATCTTTCGCCATGAGAAAAATCTCATAGTTCTCTATTTCTAGAGATAATATCATATTGATTAATAACAATAGCAAAGTAATTTTATCACTGCATTGTGATTATCGTGTTTTCCTCTATTTAGGTTTCGTGACGTGCGTATGGAATATCATTCGTATTGCGAATTGCTGACAGAAAATGAGAGCTGGATTAAAAAGTCGAAAGTAACAGTCGTAATTGGTGATAGGTGTCATGCTGGTTTAGTAATTATGGAATTCTTCGAAAGAAACCCTGCTGTACCATTGTAATTCTGGTTTATACACGACGAAATTGTGTCTTTACTTATCTCTTTACGCTGAGGTATAATTAAATCTGCTAGCTTCCCCACGCACCGCTGTCAATCAGTGAAATGAGGAAATTACTCATCCTGTGTTGATGAACTTGTACGCTTGCTAACTTGAACCTCATTACATGTGCAGGTTAGGGAATACAGAATGACCACGGTTTAGAAAAGAGGATTTCAACTTTGGGGATGCGATTGGTGAGTTTCGCTGGAAACAAGTCTAATCGCAACGAGAATCGAAGTAGGGTTCTTCTCTTTACAGTCACTTTGACATATCACTTTCAATTACTGATGCACTTTTAGGATTCATCTTTTTAATTTAGTGTAGTGGAGACCTTTTGGCAATAACGAGACAATAAAACTTCATTTGAATATTATTATTATTATTATTATTATTATTATTATTATTATTATTATTATTATTATTATTATTATTGTTGTTGTTGTTGTTAATTAATGCATGTCCGCTCTCTGTTGCATCTGTCTGTTTTTTTATTCTACTGACACCATTTTAAAGATTTAACTCTCTACGTGTTTACTTCTTTTTTCTAATGAAAATTCCTAGCATTGATGAAGACATACAATTAAATAATACTATATAATTTTGCGTATATGAAGGCAGCTTTATTAAGGATTGACGAGATGTAGTAGCTCAGCACCGTTCACAAATTGCATTTCATGCAGACACCAATTTGTAATCCACATGTATATTGTGCTCTTCTTGCAAAATGTATAACTACATTATATGCAAAATCATATATAACTACATATTATAGACCTCGGTTTAGATGAAATCCCGTGATTTACTTCTAGATGCACCAATGCCCTTTGCAGTTTACGAGAACGTATTAGTGAAATATGTTGTGTTCTCTTTCGTACGATATACGTTCTCACCTAACCGCTTAGAGGTTGCATTTGTATTAATGGTATCAAACATATAGATATATATTTTTTGCTCCTAACAGTGTTTACAAAAGTTTACAGTGTCCCAAAAGTGTTAACAAAAGTTCACTTTGGGCCCTAATGTTTTAATAAATATTAAAAATTTGAATTGTTGTGATTTGATTATTTAATAATTCATACCATGGTGTACCACAATATGTATGCTGCGCTATATCCGCGACAATGGTAAGCAGATACTTTTGTTGCAGTTGAAAGATATATACGGCATGAGCCGGTTGTGATAGGACAGAGTTTGAGACGTACTATTTTACTAGGGGCCAATCCGACTCGAGGGAGTATTTCATATTCAATGAATTCAAGATGACACTAAAGTACATTGATAACTCAGCTTCCAGTCGCAGCAGCATGAGCTCTGAATCATTTCAATGCGATTTGAAAGAATTGTTTCAATAAAAAGTTACAGTTCATCATCTTCAGCTGATAAAAGCACTAACAACGATGTTCCTGCCATATTGTTGAATTTTAACTACATATACGAAGTAATTTGACATATTCGTTGCCTTCCTTAATATTCTTAGCACATTCGCCTACAAACATGATTCAATGTCATTAGGCAGTTCTTGTATTTGAAAGTCATGTATGTTGCAGAAATATTCGTAGTAAAAATTGTTAACCAGCTCTTCGCCGAAAAGGTATTTTACTACAGCTGTTCTTGTACAAGGGTACAATATCATTGTTTTCTTGCCAGTGACTACACGTTGAGGCCACCTGGAAAGATGAATTTAAGAATGTCTTGATGGATACACGACTTGAATGGTACAATAAAAAGGCAGGAGGAACCCGAAAATTCCAAAGAATACATGTCAAGAATCCACTTTATCCACAAATTCCACATTGTGATTGTGACACATGTTGATTTAATCACTGCATTAAGGGTTGCTCCGAGAAAGAGAGAATTATAGATAAGGAAAGTTGATTTATCATCGGTCCATCTTTTAAGTATTTCCACTCGTTTTTCTTAAAAAAACTGATTCAACACAATGTCTTTCTGACTGTCGTGTGTGTGTGTGTGTGTGTGTGTGTGAGGGGGGGCACGGTCTGCTCAGCAAAAAACCAAATTGTGATTTTATACTGTGCAAGTGCCTATGTTCATGTTCATGTTATATTATCGATTCATAGAGATTGGCAAAGCGGTAATCCTAAACGATTGTAAGTTTTTCCATTTGTTTTATTGTTACACCTAATTTATAAACGGCGTTTTGAGAATACAATCGTAATATTCTAGAGGACGAACAATATATTGTAACATATTATTCCTAAAGTATTTATTTAATTTATTTTTCAATGCCATACGTTTGTTTCATTTTCAATTATGTGAAAATGATAGGATGTGAAAAAATAGAGTAAGAAAAACAAATAGTAAACGAGAGTGAAAAGTGAAACGAATAAAACTGAGAAGCTTAGGGGGTTAAAAAGTAGGTTCTGCGGCAGGTTGAAGGGGGGCAATTTTACTTAAATGAAATCGAGCCTATTAAAGTTGAGGAAAGAATATTCGACATCACTTTCCATTCCCTACAAGCTTTGAGAATTTCCAAGCTTTCTAGAGAATAAACGTTTTATTTTTGGAATCGAAGTTTTAGTTGACCGTTCACTATCCAAACGACGAATAGTACACGAAACCTTTTTTCGAGCAAATTCATTGCTGATAGCCGATGTAATACTGTTTCCTTGAATACTTAACAGAACACAACCCAGAGAGCAAAAGAGGCAAGTACTTTTAACTTTGACAATCATACATATTTTCACGTACAATTAAATCCACATTTTCCAAAGACCTATTCAGATCTCAATAGATTTACTCCTTTGCCTTTCACTCGCACACTACAATATACACAACCAACACAGTACTTCCTCTACTTTCCACACTTTCTAAATTTACAAACATTCTGTCAATAAATGATAAAATAGTAGCTAATAATACTTATTCTGCCCTGACAATTAGGGATAATTGACGAACGTGTGCCCAATCCTAACAAGTAAATAATTTTTAATTTTTAATATCCTAAAAACGTGTACAATCAAACAGGCAGACAATAATTTTTTTTAAAAAAAGCTCGTCATACATGCTTCACTTATACGGCCTGTTTCTGGATGTCCGAGTACGTCCAGCAATAATATTCTTCTAGAGGAAATGCAAGATGCATAATTTCTAGTGGTAAACTAGTAATAGTTTGCGATGTGACAATTTGGGGTAATATATTCGGATCACAAATTTCAGTTTTTTCAACTGTTCATGCAACATTTGAGAGCAATCGCTTTGGTGATTCGAACTTTTTTTTATAGAGCGATTACCTACATACTACCTGAGATGGCCCTTTGTTTTGCTTCTCACCACATAAATGTAGTTTTGCTGTGATTTCACATTTTCTTGGGCCCAATGGGTAATACGAAAAAAACTTCGTGTTCTCGCAGCAGTAAGCCAATTCCTTCACGCAGCGCTTTGAAAAGGATAACAGCCAAGTTCTGTAAAATTGTACAAACATATATTTTTTATTACACGGAAGCGAATATTTGTTTATTATTTCTTGACAAAAATGATCATTTCTGTCTATATTCGTAATTCAGCTTAATATTTTTTTTAGTATTAATGTGGGGAGCTAAAAAAATGTGCACAGATTTCACTTGTTACCATAGAACACCACAAACAGTTTTTAACTGTTTTTGACTAATAAATATATGCATCCATTTTATATAATTGCATCACAATATTAATTTTATTTATTTGAATTCATAATCACGTTGCTTATTTGAGTCTCGATTTTGTAAAAGCACAAAGAATGTACGCATTTCTGCTATCTTTCATAAGATGTAATGGGACCTTAAAGTAATCTGATTATTGTTTTATTTTCAGGTGAGAACAATTCATCGTAGTTAGTTTCTCTGGAGTAATGTTGTTATGAACATAGTATCCACCAGAGCAATTTCATTCTCCGAGAGATGGGGTGCCGATAAGACGGCACGAGGTAGGATGAGTCGTGATGGAGTGGGGGAGGCAGCAGAGGGCGTGAAAAAGAGGGAGGAAAGGGGGGGGGTGTAAAAGCAAGTCTCATGGACTGGTGAAAAAGATATTTCAGTACTTATTGTTGTGGTCGACATTTTGGGTAACTGTTTTTTTTTTCACTTTTTCCAAGATGTAACGTATTTACTAAAAAATAGTTTTAATTTTCAAGATTTTAAATGCTAAATATTGAGATAGTTTGGCATGTTTTGACGTTTTTATACTGTAGTTCTTGCAACAATAAGAAACGTTGATTCTTTAAAATAATATGTGTTTAAATCTAGAATAATGGTGGTCACATAATTGTGAAAGAAGTGTTACGGAAAAAGGATGCAAAAATACCAGATAGTAAAATATTGAAGAAAAAAATGTTATAAAAAATATGGTTCTAAATATAAAGATTTTTACGTGTGTTGGGTATTGTTTTATAAAACATTGTTTGAGGGATATAACTTTGAAGTTTAAAGTATTTACATATACGTATTCTGCATTTATTCGTAAAATAATTAGAGGATAGTCAAATAACGTTACGTAATTGTGTGCACAACAAAAACACCACAGAATTCCACTCATTAGTCCAGTACTCTCTAGCTGTACACAATGTTGCTGTTTGTGGCATGGCGTCAATAGTAAACAACCCGTGAAAAGTCGTGATCTTCGTCCTGCTTCAGGAACCCTTTTCCCGATTGTTCATGGAGATATTCTCTTAGCAACTGCTGCTCGGATTTAAACTGTTGTCATTCTCCTGTTGGCCAGAGCAATTCACACACTTACAATTTTCTCTTGTTTGGAAAAACCTGTGCCTGGTCTTCTTGCTCAGTCCATCAGTACTCTCCTGAGTCTCCTTAGAATTCATTCTACAGTCAGCTTCAAGATTTCTAAGCTCTCAGTCTATAAGATGATCCTGTGTTTCTCACGCTAATTAAGTGGATCTTCTGATACCATTTGCACGTTGTAATTCAGAGATGTGACTAAG
>BOPP01000068.1:6289937-6322397 GCA_017312745.1 Gryllus bimaculatus | reverse complement strand
TGAGGTACGTGTGGTTAGCACAGAGACATCCCTACGCCGTATTCTGGTCTTCTCATCTTGAAAAGTGAGCTTTCTCATCGTTATATAGTAACAGATACTGGGACATTGCAAGGCAAGCGTGCACTATAATCACCCCGAGTGAGAGTCGAACCCGGGATTGCGTCATCAAAAGCGTGCACGCTCACCCGTGAGCTACCTATGAGACTGGTGAAAAAATGCGTTGGTGGTGAAATTGCGTTAGTTATACAATTGCGTTATATTAAAGAAGACAATGTACAGTAAAATTTTTTTTGTTAGAAGACGCAAAATGTGTTATGTAATTTGATGGTGATATAGTACTAACGAGAGTTAGTCAAAAACGTTTAAATTGATAACTTTATCATTTTTATGTCTGTTATAAATAATAGTTCCTTCTAGTGCTTGTCTGAAATTACATTGCTATATAGGCAGTTATTGTACTAAACTGGGCAATGAACAAAATACTACTCTACCTACAGATGGGGTCCTACAAATGGCGCTATTTTTTGTATTAACCGTAATTTAATATAAAGAATGGATTGAACTACTATAGGAAAATATTGGACATTAAGTGATTGCTAATGATATATCTACACAAAATACTTTTTTGAAGAGCGGTTTGTATATATATTAGCGGACTCGACAGACTTCGTCCTGTCAAAAAGATTTGTAATGTGACAGTTTTTTGTTCCTACATATTTTATATCTGGGCGGCGATTTTCATTCTGCTTTTCCTGCTAACTAAATGAGGAACTTCGCGAGTTTGTGTTTTAGTCACACACACTCATTTATTTGAACACAATTCAACTACTTTCTTTGATATTAATTTTGCCGGAAGATGACGCTGTCCAAGGAAGACTTGAATGTTGCATACAGAGTTCTTTAATTTGAGGGTTGGTTACAAATAAATTATGATTAATAAGATATTTGTCATTTATTTTTGTATTATTTACTTAAAATGTATAATAGAATATTATGGAACAGTTGTCAAAATAACACAATAGTTTTTGAGTGACAAAACAAGAACTTTTCAGAATATTGCTCGCAACATTTGAGCCTTCCTTGGTCGAAGTCATCTTTCCGCATATTTAGTATCGAAGAAAGTAGTTGTTACCGTGCTGGAATAAATAAACGCGTTTGTCTGAAGAACAAATTCGCGAAGTTCCCGAATTAGTTAGCAGGATAGATCGAATAGAAATCGCAGCTTCATTGGAAAAATACGTTACAACGTCGATTCCTAAAAGACGATTCACAGAACAGAAAATCATTACGATACGCTAAAATGTAGAATAGGGTTCCATTTAAAAAAATGTTGACCTGATATCTTCGAAGTAAAAATAGTGCAAATACGAAGTATGCTGTAATCAAGTAGACCCTGTTAATGAAATCGACTGTCCAAACAGCATCTTTGTATCTTGCACGTTTGTGGAGATACAATGGGTGTTATCATTTAGCTGTTCCACCTGTATATACACGAGTGTAGGTTTATACGTATCTTCACTCAATGTTTGTAATAGATTAAAATATCACTTTACAATGAGACAATGTTTCAAAATAGTGACCTTGATTATCAATGTTCTTTGTTCATCATAAGATTAGCACCAATTTTCCGATAACCTAACATTTTTCTCTCCATTTTACAGCAAGCTACGTCCCCGCTACTTCCTCACTTCCGGGTCAGAGGCGAGTTTTCAGCCTCTTTAAGCATCATTAAAGGTAATTACTCTTAATTAGAAGTGACAAAATCGGATTGCATGGAACTGTATCATAGATGCTCCAGCACCCAGAAATACAGATTTTGAAGAGATTAGGTTGAGGAATGTGGATACCCCTTGCCTTGCAACAAAAGAATGAAATTCGACAATCTGTCTCTGCGTTCTCGTATCCAGAACCAGATTACCACGTACCCTATGTGATCAAAAGTATCAGGACACGCGGTTGAAAATGACTTGCCAGTTCGTGGCGCCCTCCATCGGTAATACTGGAATTCAATAGGGTGTTGGCCACCCTTAGCCTTGATGACAGCTTCCACTCTTACTTTCAATCAGGTTCTGGAAGGGTTGTTGGGAATGGCAGCCCATTCTTCTCGGAGCGCTGCACTGATAAGAGTTTGCCGGTCGTGATGTCGTTTGCCGGTCGTGCCGGAAGAGATGTAGGTCGGTGAGGCCTGGCACGAAGTTGGCGTTTCAATACATCTCAATGGTGTCCCATAGGATTCAAGTCAGTACTCTGTGCAGGCCAGTCCATTACAGGGATGTTATTGTCGTGTAACCACTCCGCCACAGGTCGTACAGTGTGAGTGCTCGATCATGTTGAAATATGCAATCGCCATCCCCGAATTGCTCTTCAACAGTGGGAAGAAAGAAGGTGTTTAAAACATCAACGTAGGCCTGTGCCGTGATAGTCACACAAAAGAACAAGAGATGCTAGCCCTTTCTACGAAAAACACGACACGTCATAACACCATTTTGGACATGTCAGCCTACTTACGATTTCATAGTCTATATGGTTTGCCACGTCAACAATAGTCAGTCATCAATTATTCAGTCAAGGCACGGACTTTTTCAATATTGGGATCAGTAGTGGTTGAGGCTGAATATCTCGCTTTTTTCTCTTCTTACAGTATTGTTGGACTACTTTTTTTGATTTTTTTAATTTAAGAGGATATCACACAAGTATTTGTTTTTAAGTTTGGACGGTATTTTACATGCAAACCCTTGTGGCATTTTCAAAATATTTTGGAAATGGCCGCACATTTTTTCCCTATTTTTTGCTGGAATAGAAGAAAGAACATTTATAATAATGGTACAATTCCAATTTGCATTAAAACCTACGAAAGTTTGAAAGTTGTAAAATTGAAATTTATTTTCGAACTGATCCTACTGATTCAACAGGGAAATCAGAGATTTGTTTTTCAAAATGTAACCCGAAATTTTAGATCTTTAAACTACGTCTCGTAAAAAAGAGTACTTGTTGTGTAATACCTCGTGGCATGAGGGTATGCCCCGATTTACACTCGTTTTGTGGCGGGAGGAGCCTGCTGGGCCACGTTCGTGGCGAAAGTATGTGTTCGATTCCTGATCAGTGAGGGGACACTTTATATAACATTTGCTTGCTCCTGATTTACCCAGGGCGGTCATCAACCCTGCGAGGAGTAACAGCTGGCTTGAGACATAACACTCCAAAAATGTTGATGTTGTGCAAGGCCAACATTAATGGACTTGAAGCAAAACTATTTGGATACCCTTTCAAATTCACCGTGCACAGTAATTGTTCCAGTATATTATTTACCTAATTATTTTATAATGATCATTTTTCAAGCGCTAGGTGAACTTACGTTGTGTTATTATATAATTTGTTAAAACGCTGGGTGCCATAAAAATCGACCAGAAATTATGAATAAATAAAAAAATATCCCTGTGTTGAGTTTATTTTATGAATGTTTTGCAAAATGTGATTTTCAAGCTCATGTGCAGATTTTGTTATATTAATCAGGAAGAGGTCATTAATAAATCTTGAATCTAAGAATGAACTCATCCTGAACTTCGAAATATGCCCTTTGGAAGGTTTGATTTTCTTTACTTTTCCGCTTTTCTATGGGTTACGTTTGTTAAAATATCTGCAATGTAAATACTGTAATTTGTGCGCATAGTTAATCTTTAAATTTAGGTCTGACACATTTTAACAATGTCGTTTTAAATTATTTTGTTTTATTAAGTTTAATGTTTGTTGTAAAACTTTTTTTACATCATTAGGTGTTTCTTACTTGATTTCGCAAATTTTCTGATAGTACATTTCCTTACTTTATCTCTCTATGCTTGTATTAATGTACTTATTGCTTTTTCCTTTCGATACGGGAAAAATGTGTTAATGTTTTATAGAGGTTTCACAATTTTGTAAACTGAATATGGTGTATACAGGATGATTCAATCTTCATTACTAATACAGGAGCCGATGATAAGAGTACACTGTTATTAATGAGTGCGAAAGGAAATAGTGTAAACCCAATTCAAATTTTTTGAAAAAGAAATGTTTTGGCACTGATCAGATTTTGCAAAAAAATGTAGCTTACATATTGTATTAATTATTGATCCCTGTTGCTATTATTGCCTACTAATCTAACTGTTACGAAAGGAGAGAGACAAAACTATTATTTAAATATTGTTTAGGAAAGTTTATCATATTTGCTACACAGCCAAAATTTCGTATTTTCACCTAGTGTAACAGGGGCTCTAGCAAGTGTTCAAAATTGTCTCCTCGTGCGTGAACGAAGATAAGCGTCTGTACAGCACGGCCTCTGTGACTAACACAACTTTGCCTTATTGATCCTTTATTTCTGCCTCCACACCTCCATTGATCCGGAGAAGGTCATCACGATCCTCGACGGTAGCATAAACGCGATCTTTCATTAACCCCAGCTCCAAGAGAGTTGGGAATTCCGGAGTTATAAAATTCTGATATTGAACGCCTCTGAATCGATCGGGTAAAAAATGAGAACCGAGGATAAATTCATTCTTAATGCCAAGCGACACATTTACAGAAAATCACTCTTGGCAGAGCTACAGTACGTACAATATGCAGATTCTCCTTAGCCCTCACACACAAATTGTGAACATTAATTCTGCCAGTTTTCGTAAAACAGTGTTCATCGGACCAAAGAACGAAATTTCTGGTTTTCTTTGTTTTCGCGCAAGAAGTTCCTAGAGTATTGAAGACGTTATAAGCGTCTGCTGCGCAAATGCTGCACCCTCTGGAATTTGAGAGGTCGTAATCTCTCGGCATGAAATGTTCGCTATACGAACGAGGTACTGTGATGTCTTGATCTCGTGCTGTTTGCCTTCTAGCCGCTTCCGGAGCTTCTCAGATTATAGAAGCAATCGAGATATATAGAGAGCTGGCGAGGCCCGCTCGCTCACTTGCCGTAGCCCGTGTTACCCGAACACAAACGCATAGTCCAAACTTTAACGTTAATTATTTAAAAAACTAAACGACAAAGAATATCATATTTTGGCAAATTCAATGAGTCCATGACATATGGGAGAAGGTCCCGGCGCATTGGCACCATGTTTAATAAAAGTTATTTATGGTGTAAACAAATTACATGTATGTTTATCATTGAATTGAAAAGTTTTAAATAATCCATACGGTTACTAAATAATACACGATACTAGTTCATACAAATTTAATAAAACAAGATTCACGATACATAACTAATACATATCACAGATCATTACACAGATTTTCTTCATAATTTTCATATTCAAAACAAATACATTAGAAACTTCACACATCTATAATGTGACTCTTGTTTAATCAAGTAAAATAACAAGTAACAATAAAATTAGTCAATGTTAGTTGGTTAAGTGGTCATCAGCTTGTCTTTGGTGGTTAGTTGTGTTAAATCATAAATAGAATAATTAAACATTCAACATTCAGCAATAGACTAATTACATGACACAACACATTTTATCTTTGAAACATATCTATTGAATCATTAAATTATATACAATATTTTTGTGTTTTTTCTTTCCATTTCTTCGCCTGTAAAATCATCAAATTTTTATTATTTTTACTAGTATTTTGCAATTTGGAATTCGTAAATTTCTTTCTCTCTCGGCCATCATGTGGTTCAAAATATTTTTGACTCGTAACAATTTTACAACATGAGAGAAGAATTTGTATAATAATGTGAATTAAAATGGAAGGTCATATACTAATTTGCATACAAAAAACAGCTTTTTGCGTCTTTTTTTATAAAAGCTCTTTATACGTTAATTTTACCCTATTTCATCTTTCCAACTTACACTCTTTCAAAGGTGAATCAGCACCTTCTTTAAAAGCAACTTCTATTGCTTTTGATGAATACTACTTGATATTATATAGCATACCACAAAGTATACTTATTAATACACAAAACACAATTGAATATTTGCACTGTTTTGACACATACGGTTGTAAACTAGTTTTGACTGCGCTAAGAATACACTGCAAATGTCTTATACTTTACATAATATTAAACTTCATACTGAAAATATAAAACAACACATTTGCGAGACGGTCACAGACTTGATATAACAATGCATTAACCTAAAAATATTTGTGATATATAGTCGCTGCACAAATAAAGTTACACATGTAAAAAATACTTTTTTAAGCGAATAAATATATTTAAAATATAGTATTTTCAAACTGTTAAAATGCATAAAGGTTGTTCCCAGGAATGGTGGTATATCGGATCGGAAAAGGCTCCATTTAGAATAAAATCGTAGCAAAATAATAATTTTTAGGTATGTCACTTCTCTTGTCAACTGACGATAAGAGTCTATGTAAATTTAAATAATAGTTTTGAAGTTCATTTTTACAAAATTAAAATATGAATTGTAAAAAAAGGTAATTTATTTAATTTGTAAAGGAGGTAAAGAACAACGAAACACCCACAAGTTCGAAAATGTTATTCCGTTCTTATTTTTGTTACAATTACTACAAAAAGATTTACCTTTTGTTATATGAATTATTAAAAATATATTTCATCGTATGTGAAGTTCAAATTCTCAAGCTTCATGTATGACGTTCAAATGACTATTTTCAATTTCCATCGAACAGAGTCTGCTGCCGTTTACTGTTTCATCATTAATTATTGCTTAATTATTTATTGGTTCTTTTAAAAATATTGAATGTCAGTTTATCAGAGTCCATTGAAATCCCATGTCTCAATTGTTCAATCGTTACTGATAAGAAATTTAAAAGTGACTACTCTCTTATCAAAGAATTTAAGATTTCAAGTGCCAATAATTGGATGATCGACGAGAAATATTCCTAATATATGGGATGGGACGTCTGCCTCTTTAAAATAGAAAATTGAAATGATATAAACTGGGTAATAGTAGAGAATCACAGTAGATTGTTGAAGTGGCTTCACAGCGAATGTTCGTTAATAATATAAACATTTTAATTTTAATAGAAAGTCTAAATGAAACGGCTTGATACTGGATTTTATCAATCAGAGCAGTCGTATTTAATCAAAAAATTTCCAAAAGGCAAATCTTCCTCACGAGAAGCAGAGTGCTAAATGACATTAAAAAAAATTAAAATATCAAGAATACTACACTTCCTTTTAGGAAAGTATTATTTTACTATTTGAAAATATAATTTTCTATTATTTATTTATCATTCGATAACTCTTCCTATTTTCTTATTTAAAGTGCATCGAATTAAATTATGAAACATTTCCCATATACTCGTAGTGTATTTCATATTATCTTCTTATATGTATATTTTCAATATCCTATTTAATATACGTTTCTTAAGCCGGTCCGTTCGATTTCTATTAAAAAAGTGACGACTTTGTGCCCAAGTGAACATTGTGACAAGTAAATCTTATTTCAATTTATCGGCTACTACTGGTTTTGGACCTTTTTTAAAACAAATTCCTAACGATCATCCATTTATTCAAATGTCGACAAGAAAGTGACTTGATTCGTGTAACTGACGAACTGAATTGTCCAAGGACCCTACAACATCATCAAGTTTTAGTGTTAATATAAACAACAAACATTTATTACTCATCGTGTTCATCAATAATACATCGTAAAACGAAAAACTGTGACACAGAACAATGAACGCTGCTTTCACAGCAACAGTGCAAACAACAAACAATCTGCAACGTCTTTCAACTGCCTAACGTTCCACGACCTTTCCAATCTACGCGGCGTGCGTCGGAAGCAAACCGCCCGGCGCGGGCGTGAACCAAGCTGTCGGGTCCGTGTGGTAGACGCGGCGTAGTGCCTAGGACCTCCACGAGGGGCGGGAGTGGGCGTTGCGCCGCGACCAATCGGAGGAGCCGCAGCGCTTGCACGGCGACGGGTGGAAGGTGAGCACCCACCACGAGGAGAAGGACGGGGAGTCTTCGGAGGCGGAGGTGCCCCTCAGCAGGTCGTAGCGGGCCTTGGAGCGCGGCCACGACGGCAGCAGCGCGGCGCCCTCCCCGTCCGGGTGGCCTCCGGGCCTCGGGTGCGCTTCCGGGAACGGGTGGTGCGTCCACTCCGACGGGCCCGGGAACACCACTGCCCCTGGAAGCAAACGAATGTGAAGTCAAGCCAAGAAAAACGCAACACCATTTACAATAAAATTTATTTTTTGCAGTACAATAGGAATGGAGTGGGAAATGGAAATGGATGAGTCACTTGATTAGCTAACAGTTAGACTGTCCGTATCAGACTACCGGGCTAGACTGGGCTGTCTTGGATTAGACTGCCGTGGAAAACATATTTCCGGAAAACAGATCATGGACTCTTATCTCGGTGGTATATACTATTAGCATGTCGTGGTAATCCATTTTCAGCTTGTGTTGAATAGGCGCTGTTGGATCTTCTTGGTAACAGTTGTTAGTTATGTCAGACCAAGCGTAAATCTGACGCCGTGGTCGCCCGCTTATAAAATCCTCAGTGCGGAGGCCAGGACAGAGTTGTTGGCATACGGTGCGGTAATGATGGTGTGACAACCCACCTCTCAATTGAACTTGGAAATTTGCTTTATAGAATACTCTATAAGTGTTTTTCTAATTACAATTATTACATTGTTGGCATATCTGTTAAAATAATGTCCTGCTCTCGTATAAATACGATGTAGTTACTTCAGATGATTGTTGAAAATTCCTGAAGTACACTTTCAAATCCTATTTTATTTTAGCTACGGCATTGAAAACCATATAACTTCAAGTATATAGGAAAATATTAAATTAAATTAATGTACCACGTAATTAACTTTAAATTTGCAAATTAATGTTTTAATTAACATTGAAATTACATAATTCAAAATGAAAATATTTAAATAGCGTTACCCCTACAATGGTGTGACCCGATGTGAATCACTCCCCGTTGCCCATATAGAGCAGATACTCTAAGAAGGGACCAGTCTGACAGATCGGAAACAAATGAACGCCGTACAGAACGATGACAATGCAAGTGATAGTGATGAAGTCATTTACAAATGAGCTAATTGTAAACGAACAAAAGAGTATGATATAGCCTCCAGTTCTGTTGCCAATAGTGGCCAAGCGGTCCCATCTTATAGTAATCTCTCTACACCCAGCTGCGCCCCGACCTGAATGAACAATGAGAGTGTGGGGGTCGTCGCGAGAGGGCGCGGAGCCGAGACCAGCCCAAGAGGAGCCTCGGCTAAAAACGGGAGGCACCTCGTCGCGGCTGAGAGGCCCGGGCGCCGGCAAAACCACGCGACTGAGGCTTAATGAGGCAGTGCGGGGCATGGGAAGGAGGAAGGGACGAGCAAAAGACGGAGGAAGGGGAGAGGGAGACTGGCGTCGGGGTAAGAACGGAGGGTGCAGGTGACAGCGGGGTGGCTCTGCGAAGGCGGTCCCCAAGTCCAGGGTCGCCGTCAGCAAGTACGGGCTGGATGAGTGAAAGAAAACGTCTTCCGAACACCTCCCCCTCCCAAAACATGAAATGATTGTGTAAAAATAAACGGAATAAATAGGAAATAACTTGATGGTATTCTAATACAGTAAAACTTGCTCAATGCGGAACGTGTATAATGCGGGAAACTGATTAATGTAAACATAAATCGCGGTTTCTCCCAACATAAATTCTGCAATATTTCATTGCAGTAATATGGTAATAATAATAATAATAATAATAATAATAATAATAAAAACGTCGGTCCCGTGACGCTGACGGTTGCGGCAGCTGTCATCTGCGCCGAGGAGACTGCAGGTTCGATTCCTGCGTATACACGGTCGTATTTGCGATTGTCCCTTCACCCCTTATCATCATCATCCTATTATCTTATAATTCATAGTTCAAGGCGTAACAAGCTTGTCGTACTGAGGAATACAGCTGAAAAGCTGATTTTGGAAAAATTACCCACGTTAATCGAGAAGCGCGGTCAGTAATGGCCTATAAGCCAATAATAATAATAATAATAATAATAATAATAATAATTAATATGATGATGATGATGGTGAGGAAGTTCTTGGTCAGTCATGAAGTTAATAGACTCACGGAGATTATACCTGACGAGAAGAATGGGGATAGAGGCATTGTATGTCTAGCAGATAGGAATGCGAAAGAAAACTATGCAAACCACTGCTAAAAAATTGTTGATGCTATCTGACATAATGTGATATATAAAAGATGTTGAAGTCATGGACAGACTAATATCTTCTTTGGCAATGTTCAAGAACAAAGGACAAGATATAGACAAAACAGGACTAATTTATTTGGTTAAAAATTAGAATAATGAAGCCAAAATCGGAATCATTTCAAATATCTACCCAGATCAGTTGTTGAAAACACATTAAAATAACATAGTCCTCACAATTTTGCAGATGAATCCCATATATATCAAGAACAGGTAAAATCCATTAATTATAAATTTAACAAAAATTAATTCAATTGTGGTGCCCATCGTTCGTCGAGAAATCTGCACATAAAATAATGTTTGTTTTTATTTATTCATGAGTGCAATCAGAATAGTTCAATAAATATAAGTAGACATTTTAAAAGTATGTTAAATGGCTACAAATTATTGTAGAAATTGTTTCAAGTGGAGATACAAAACTTTAATATCGAATCTTTGGGAGGGCTTGTCAAGTAAATTACCTCGAGAAACGGATGATATAAGAGAGTGACTTAAATGTATGATCAGAATTTTATTTATGAGATGAATTATAATTGTAATGTTCAGAAACTGTTGAAAAGCTGAAGAATAACACTTGTCTGTTGCAGACTAATTAAAAATCTATTCTTGATCTTCTAAGTGTTGTTAGTTTTTTGAAAAAGGTGTTGAATTTAAATAAATAAGTATTAATGTAAAGAATAGTTGCAATCAAACGTTTCCTCAGACCTACTTGCTTTTTTTTCTCTCTGACACCAGTTATGTTGATTATTCCTATGTATATTTTTGACTTAGTATAAAAGTATTCTTGGGTGGCAAATACGAAAATATTTTATTTTGCTTCAAGTAACGAACGAGAGACGTTATACTTTTCAGAGCCTTTTTAATAACACTTTGGTTTTTTAATATCATTTGAAGTTACTTTTTAAGTTTTCTTCTTCGATACTCAATTGCAGGTTTCTGTATTCTAAATTGTCCAAAAGCATTGGTCTCTAGATAATTTTCTCTTTTTTTACTCATGAGACCAGTGCAACCAGAGCAAAAAAGAGGAATTGCATTTGACATAATTTCATTAAATGTCCTCTCTTAGAACATACGGTTCTAATACATCGCAAACTAAATTTAATCGACCAGAATTAAGTGGAGAATTAAAATCATCATATTACTACTGGATGCATTGATGCATTCTGAAATTGATTGCGGCACTGAAAACTTAAGACGAATACAGCAACGTTGAGTTGGCAAGGCAGCGATTCGTTGGAAGATCCGGAGAAAAGGAGGGTTGCGACTGTGGTGCGAAGTCGTGACTTTGCTCGACGAAGCTTTTTGCGGGAGGGTCGTCGAGGAAAAGACACGGAATTCCTCGCAGAGTTTTTCTCTTTCCCTGTCGTTCGCAACGTTTCATCTAAAAACGGCGTCTCCGCGTTCAATACGTAACAACTGTCTGAAGAAGGTGCACCCAAGTGTTTCCCAAACACCGTTCTGCAATCAATAATAATCCACGAATTGTAAGTCTTATATATAATATAGGTGTACAAATAGTAAGAATTATTAAATAGTTTAGGCACTTTATGAGATCTTCTTTTTCCTTTTAGATTAGTTAATAAATAAATGTCTTAAGGAATTTCCCTCTTGGTGCTAAATATTAAATGCCATTGAGTGTTTTAATAGCTACTTTGGATAATTTACAGTAAGAGAAACAGCAACGAGATGTGAAATCATGAAATAATGGACGAAACGTATTAATTTTACTTTCTCGCTACAGAGTACAGAGAAAGTTATATAATGCTGTGAGAGAAAAAACGGTGAATTTTCGTCAGAAAAACTCTTCTTAAAACACCCTAGTAATGAAAAACTGTATACATTCAGTTGCTAAATTTAGAAAAAATCTTCTAGCACGTGGTGTAGACAGAAACGATGTTTTGTGGGTTCTTGATACCAAAAAATAGAATGACGGCAGAAAGCCCGACCGTCTGTCCGTTCGTCTGTTTACAACGCTAGCGGCTAAACCCTTAATTCTATTTTCTCCAAAATTAATATTCCCAATGGATCTTGCTGATGTCTTGAATTTAAAATTGACATTTTAATTTTGGGGTACTTCATATGAAGCCCATGAGCATTTTTCAAATGTTCAAAAGAATGGCTCCCACGTTTTTGTTTAAATTTTGTTGTTGGATAGTGTGAAGAACATTTAAGAGATGAAGCAGTCCGGTGTTCATTAAAAAACCTTAATTTTTCGAAAATTACCGAAGTTC
This sequence comes from Gryllus bimaculatus, assembly GCA_017312745.1. Lineage (NCBI taxonomy): Eukaryota > Metazoa > Arthropoda > Insecta > Orthoptera > Gryllidae > Gryllus > Gryllus bimaculatus. Next base: position 6,309,993 of record BOPP01000068.1, on the reverse strand, counting down.
AATTTTTTTCGAAATCTTCCTATCACTGAAATATTAAAGGTAGATATTTTTCCCTTAACGAATTCTGTTCCTTAAAGACAGGTTTTGAAATAAGGTTATAATAAATTTTTCAAAAATTTGAGTAATTTTGCGAGAAAATACGAGTGAGAAAGTTCGTGCTGTTTTATCCCCACTAGTTTCAGAAGTAATTTTATTCTAATATCATATATTCACATACTTGTATCATCTACCAAGACGAAACCACGACTTTCGGCAATGAATTGGGTTGCGTATTGCTGGTTTCTCAAGGTTGGTTTTTACTTCAGGATATTTGTACTGTTTCTTTCTCAGAAAACCTGCAATACGAGAGCTAACTTTGCACAATACAAGGTGTGCCTAGAATTTCAGTTACCGCACTTAACTGGATCATAAAAAGAGTATGAGAATTATGAAACGATACAAATCAAAAGAACAAACATTGTTCAAACAACAAACGAATACTCGAGTAAGAAGAAAAACGCACAATGAATAGTAAAATAGGCATAACAGTAGTTAGAGTAAAATAATATCTATAGAGGAGATACGAACTGAAAACAATTGAGAACAAAGCAGATAATATTTGGAAAGAGTTCGTATCTCCTTTCAGTAACGTGATAATTTGTATTAAGGAAGACTGAAAAGAAAAGCCAAAAGAATAAAATAAGATAAGAAAATTTCTGAGAGGTACTAAGGTACTCTTCAGAGAGAAGGATGTTGAAAATAATGAAACAGGAAACACAAAAGGCAGTAGGAAACTGAGAAAGTTGATGACAGCTCTAGAAACGAGTAGAGCGAGACGAGATAAGCTTGAAAGGGAGGACCCGGCACGACGCAACGACAGCACACAAAAAAGATTCTGGGGAATTACACATTTTAGAGGTGTCACATTAGGTGCAAAAGATGGATATTTGGCTGCGGTGGAAGGAAATGTTTTTGTAAGGCGGTCGGGCTGGCGGAAGTGAGGTTGACAATGTTCAGTTAGTAGACAGAAGTTCCTGGACCAGGAAATGAGAGAACACCACGCAAAGAAATTCTCAAAAAACACATTTTTATACACTTGCTAATGTACAAAACGACAGCAGTGTGAGTACTAAAGAAGAAAACTGCACCGAGTTCTGAAATAATACAATTTGTTAAATTGGCTGCTGTGCTTACAGGAAAGAAAAGGTGTGTTAGTTTAAGTGAAATTGACGTAGGTACTTTATTACGTTCTATGAATAGAATATTTTCCCACATCTTGTTATTTAAGGTTTGCACTATTATCACTTGATACATGTGCTTAAAAAAGGTGGATCAATGGGATCTGTAACAGTAAGAAATGTTGTTTGGTGTGTTTTGTGAGGTTGAACGTAGCATGGTCCATGTTGAAAACGGGAAGAATCTGTCTGGGCAAGAGGTAGTCTCACTTTGAAACTCCGCAAGCGAGGAGACGAAAACCGAACCTTGGGAACAGGGCGTTCCGTGGCCGGAGCATTCGGTGGTGGAGGTCGGGTGTGGGGGTGGCAGGTGTTGGGGCAGCAGGTATGGGGGCGTCGGTAGAGGGGCGTCGCGTGGCGGGGCGTCGGGTAGGAGGGGTTAGGCGGGACCTCGGGAGGCGTGGAGTCAGGTGGGTAGGCGTCTGGTGGAGGGGACTGGGTGGCGGAGAACGGGTGGTTGAGTGCCGGGTGGCGGGCGCGGTTGGCGGGGATCGGGTGGACAGGAAGGGTGGTGGTTTGAGTCGAGTGCGTGGGGTCGGGTGAGGGGAGGGGCATCGAATGGCGGGAAAAATTGCAGGGTTCGGGTGGTCTGGTGGCGGACGGCGTGGCGCGGGACGTGGTGGTGGTGTCAGGTGGCGGGCGTCCGGTTGGTGGGGGTCGGGTGGCGGGGATTTGGTGTAACTAGGGGTGTGGTTGTTGTGCGTCGGGTAGTGGGGGTCGGGTGCAAACGATGGCTTGTGGTGGGACGTCGGTTGCAAGGGAATTCGGAGACAGGGTGGTGTGGTGGTTGTGAGGTCGGGGACGGGGAGGGGCGACGGATGGCAGGGAACGTTGGCCAATGTTGGTGGTGGTATCCTGAGGCGGGAGACTGGGGTGGCGGTGGACGGGTGGTTGAAGTGCAGGTGCAAGCGTGCCTTGGTTTGCGACGGTCGGGTGGTTGAACGTCAGGTGGCGGTGGTATTTGGTGTGTTGGGGTGTCGGGTAGATAGGCGTCTGTGGCCGGACTGGTAGCGGGGGACAGGTGTAGGGGTGTACAAGTGCGGTTTCGTCAATTGGCGGGGTTTGGTGTTTGGGTGGCGAGGGGTTTTTGGCGGGTGGCGGGGCGATGGCGGGGGGAGTCGGGCGCGAGAGCGTGTGTATGCGGGGGTGAGGCGAGGCGGCCGGGGACGGACGGGGGCGGGCGGGGGCGCGCGTGACGGGAAAAAGCGCGCCGCCGATGGTGCAAGTGCGCCCGCGGAGTGACACGAAATTCGTCTCTTAATCCCTGCAGTGGCGCTGTGTGGTCGCGTGAGCAAACCGCACTGTGGTCAGCCGACCACCGGCAACCTCGTCCCCTGCACGTCTCCGTCAGCTCGAAAGCCTGCCCCTCCTTATTTTGTCTTTGCTTTCCTGAAATACTACCTTTAACCTAACGTTAAAATGCTTTGATAATGTTGCCGTCTATGCTAGTAAACATGTAGTTGATCCTAATTCCACGATCTTAAACATTTAATTCAAAAGTGCAATATAAATATTTACTTCAATGTACTCATGAATATACACTCATTTGATTGAATTAAGCGTTTCTGTGATTACTCTTTGCAAGTCGACACACACTCTTAGATGTACACACGCATAGAAACCGCACGACTACTCCCTCTCGCTCGTATTAAGCACATCACATTTCTGAATGTAGGAATGGGACAGGATATTTCCTTGATTTTTCGTCGAAACAAGAGTCACCTCCAGAAAACAGATACATTCACCAACACTGAGAAAGGCTTGCAGTATTTACGTAGTCCGCTCACTTTTGCGAATAAACCTGAATGTTTTTGAACACACTTAACACTCGCTTCTAAAGATGAAAGTGCACTTTGCACTAACTTGCATCTTGCTTAACTGTGACTCAAACTTTCATTGCCGGCGTTGAAAAATTGTGGCCTTCCATCACGAACTCGTCCGTGGAAACTCCTCCTTAATTATGAGATTTCGAAAGCGTCTTTTCTTGATTTTTGGCATCTGATTTCTATGTGATGTCACGCCTACTAAATTCCACTGAAGCCTCTCTGCTTGGTTTTTCTAAAACCAAGTCGTGATATCGCCTCACTGAGAAGGATTTAGAAAAATGAATGGCAATGCCTCCATTATTTTCACGAAGATTAGTCTATACTGTAACAGCCCTCGCAGCTATGACTGAAAATCGCCAATGTCGACAACCGATTTTCAATTCCAAATACCTAAACTGTTTGTTATCGGGGGACGTTCCCTACTCAGCAGTTCAAAGAAGGTTTTCACTTTTGTGCTTCTGGCAAAGAAGGCAGTAAAAAATCACTACGGCTATTCAAGATTCAAGCCTCCGAATATAGGCGCATTTGCCTATAATGAAAAATCAACGAGACCGCCACTCCACCTATAACTGCCTGGAGAAACCACTCCGATCTGCTCAAAGTGCGAAATGAACGGATGAATGACGAATATCATCCCCCTAGCGCCAGCTGCCTCTCTGATCGGTAGTTTTCCGTGGTTCTCCGATCAACACTGGTTACATCCACAGCAGAACCTAAACAAAGAGCCACGGACCCCGCGCGATCTTTCCTTCTCTTCCTTGTTCAATCATCAACCCCTTATGTACATACACTTACACTAACATGCACTACCATTACACACAATGCCAAGTCTAGACCAGTCGATGCTTAGAGCTTGCCCTTCGACGATATTGTGCCCCGCTGGTGGGAAGATCCTGGTTGGGAAAAACCCGCTGGCCCGACGGTCGATCGCAACTGAAATATCGCCTTCCAGCGTGAAGATTTTCCGCCACCGTCACGAATCCAAAACATGCACTATACACAACTTACGGGACTAATACGATCTTAGCGTATCCGAATCATTAATCAATCAAAGCGAAGGAAATAGGTTTCCGGCCCCCGCCCCCACCCGCCCCACCGCCGCCCCCCGCGTGACTGCCCAGGCGCCGTGTTGGTTTCTCCGTGGCGGTCATTAAGGTCGCGTGAGTCTGGACTCTGCGACTTCGGCGCCGGCCCCCGCGCGGGCAGGCCTGCAATTCGATGCTTTCCCACGACGCTTGCACTTCCGCTCCGCGCCACCCTCCGCCCACGGCGTTGCGTGGAGCCCCCGCAGATGTTGACGGAGCGCCTTTGATATTCTGGGGAAGTGGAGAAATCCAAGGGCGACGGCGATTCGTGTTCTACTTGAGCTGCTAGCCGACAAGTGGACGGACTAAACCAATTCATTACCGAAAGTATGCTTGTTCGTCCATCAACGAAGAAAAAAAAATTATCGCAGGTCTAAGTGCTTCGAGGGAACCTTTTTTGAATAATAGTTAAAACAATGTTGAACCTACAGATGCGCATGTACGATTTACTTCCTTTCCATTTAATGATTTATAAACTAACACAGCAAAAATAGTATTTTTATACCATACTGGTCTCTTATAAACCAATTTTGAAGGGATAGATTTTTTATTAGGGACAATTAGTGGAGGTGGAGTAGTTGAATTGTGGATCGAGTTGCCCTGTCGTTTTAAGGGCAAGAAAAAATTCGAATTAAATGGCTTTAGGCAAAAGGTGACTGCAAACGTCTTCACTACAAAAATACATAACTTCCCAAACAGATTTGTTTGCTGTACTCAGTTTTTTGCTTGATATCAATAAAAAAAATTGTCAGAGATAAAAACTAGCTTTTTTTTTCAGAAATCATCGTCCAAATTTTTTTTCCTTTTAGCCGAAAGCGCTAAATAAATATAAATCAGTTTCTGATAGCATTGCTATTGACGGGGGGGGAAAAAAAAAAAAAAATAAAAGGGGCAAAAAACTTGTAAGGGGCTACTTGCCTGGCGCCCGTAGATTAAAGTCTTAGCTTTGTGAAGGAGAAGTAGTTCTGGCAGCAGCCGCCGCGAACGACTGGCCGACTGCGGCGGTCGCGGGGCGGGCGCATCCAAACGCCCGCAGAGAAAAGCGCGACACGCAGGGGGTGTGAATGAGTCGTTTTCCGCCCGGCCGCGCGCGGACGCCGTCCCCGACCAGGCGCCAGACGCCATTTCCGCCCACCGGCTCGCTGTCCGCCCTCCGCCACACCCTCACCCGACTTCCACCAGCTCCCCACTCAGCCAACCACAACCCAACTCTAACCGACCGACCGACCCCCGCCCCGACGCGACGGCCCGACGCCGACGACCCCGACCCGAACCGACCCGCGAACCGCCGACCGACCCCCGACCCGAACCGACCCCGACCCGACCGACCCCCGACCCGACCGACCCCGACCCGACGAACCCCGACCCGGACGACGACCGACCCGACCGAATCCCGACCCGAACCGACCCGCTTCGCTCTCGCGCCCGCCCGGCCCCGCCCCGGACCCTAACCGACCCGAAACTGACCCGCTTCGCCTCACTCAACCCGACCGGACCCGACCGACCCGACCGACCGATCCGACCCCGACCCCGACCCGACCCCGACCTGATCCGACCGCGAACCGACCCCGACCCGATCCGACCGACCCGATCGACGCCGACCCGACCGCACCCGACCCGGACCACTCGGACCACGACCGTCCGCCCTAAACCGCCGCCCCATCAACGGCCGGAGAAGCAACGCTATTCCAGGGCAGAGTGAATACCCACATGCACAACTCCTCTCACTTCCGTCTCTGATTGGTAGTTTTCCGTGAACTTCACGTATCAATTCATGCGAATGCCGGAGCAGTTACGCAATACGTGGGACGTGGGCATGACAGGTAGACACTTCTCTTCTTGTGCTATTCCTCTCCCCTTACATCCCTACCACACTTTTACATGTATTACACCACCACTTATCGTCGGAGCCTATGACCTGTACCGGCTGAGGCCAGACATCGCATTTGCGGAGATCCCATTTTCATTGAAACTCTGAATTTTCGAAATTGCGAAGGTTAAATTTTTTTTTATCATCTTACAACTTCAAATTTGAAGATTTTTTTCCGTAATAAAATCTGTTTCTTCGATAAGAACATGGTTAAATAAGATCATGTAGAATTTTCGAATGTTACGCGTAAATTTTAAATGTGAACAACAAATTATTTTTAAAAACAATTTTGCTAACCATGTTTCAAGATTTTTGTTTTAAAATTCTTCTCAATACAACAAAGTACGCTTTTATTTCGAAAATTTGCAACAAAAACTGCTGCTCATCTCATAGTGATACAGAATGTTTTTTTAATGAAATATGTTTTGAAAATTAATATTTAAATTTAAATTGTGTACATTATTACGAAAACAAGGACAGTTTTTTCAGTATATTTTGATAGAAATAATGCCTAAAAAAAAAAAAAAAAAAAAAATTTCCCCCCCCCCAAAAAAGGAATCTAAATTGTTTTCTTTACTTTTTCTCGAATCGGATGTAAATGCTATAAAAAACTGTTGCAGTCCAATCATTCGTGAATAAATTGAATTTTTCGAAAATTGCGAAGGTACAGAATATGCGAGAAAGTACGTGCGTTGTAAACCGCCTAGTTTCGTTATTAAGCGAGTATTTAGTGAATCCGTGTAGTGGCAATTCTGTTGTTGAAAAAGCATCGTTTTCTTAGATTCTAAGTATCTAATCGCGTATGTGACAGTTCTAACTAAGTAATTACTGAAATGTAAATTGAAATATGAATTAACAACTGCAACAAAAAAGCGTTGCTTAAAACGAAAATCCAATAGCGTTAATCAGTGAGACTAATTTCATCTGTCGTGTTCTAATCTTAATACAACAACACGATTTGTGTTCAATGAGTGCAATTACTTTGCATTAATATCTGATACGAAAATCGATTTGCGTGAATCCATTGATGTTGTTGTATCCTAATACAACTCGCATATTTTATGATAAAGGAAAGTCATTCTCTATGAGCAATAGTCCTGTGATACAAATGAACAATGAACGAGCAATTAAATATACATAAATTAAATATTTGCAGGCCATCGATAAATACTTTTCCTGCCAGTTTTGTAATAATCGTAGATGTCCACCACGTTCCGAGTTTAAGCTTTTCCGCCAACGGAAAGAAAGGAAATAATTATCTTTACTATTTTAAGTCAGATCTACAGATGAACATTTTTTTTCTGCCTCCAACCAAGCCTTAGTCGTATTCTCTTCTTTAAGGTCAAAAAGCGTGGTAGGCTGAAAGAACGCTACAATGGACAGAAAGCTTTATCTACCTATCAAGTTCTTCGTCCTTAAAATAACCGCATTCCATGCATAATGCAATAGCCAATTTGGTGACTTGTACGTGAGTATATTAAACGCCCAACCTTATAGGTCGTCATTGAACTGATTTTGAAAATACTGCAATATCCTAGCGCGCCGCATCAATCCGGAACGCTACTGCTGTGCAGCGGCGTTCTCGTGACACCACGACGTCCGAGGCGCTTTCTCCTATAGAAAAGCACCAAATTTTGCGAAGACAAAGATGACTTTCGAGCAACTGACAATTTCATAATTTGATTTTGAATTTTTCACGGATAGTGTACTGTGGTTAGTTTGTTTATAACATATCCTTTGGAGCAACATGCTCATATATTTTAAGGTAAATATTTTCGTGTTTGCAATGGACAATAAAGTTGGGAATGATGCTTCATGAAAGACCGGGATTTATTTAGATGGTGAGACATGTAGTAGCGAGGGAAAGTATAAATTTAACATATTTACAAAATATACTTGTTAACATTGTACTCATTGCGTTCAAATAAATGGTTTTGTCTCAGAATAAAAACGTATTCAATGCTCTTATTTCCACTAAGAAAGTTACTACTTTATAGAAACTAAACATAAACCTATAATGCTATAAGATGAATGTTATACGAGATTACCATTATGACTTGAGCATTGCTACTTACTAAGTACTATTTAGAATTGCTAAGAGCAACATTTAATTTTGAAAATAATTCCAAAAAATAAAACTTGTCTGTTTATCTGCAAATTAAAATATTTTACCAAATTTTACATAAAAATAATTAAAACAATAATCCAGAAACTACGTAATAAAAAAATAATGTTTAATTTAAATTTTTTAAAATTATGGCATAAAATAAGTGAATTGTTTGTAGTAAATCTAGGACACAAGTCATTAAAAAAATAAAAACGTTAACTTGATGCACAAGGTCTCTTAATTAAATTGCCCTATGTCTTGAGTAGAACGCTGTACGAAGCAAAGTACGGAAGATGTAAGTCTCCTTTCACCACACCGATGGCGCCATAATCACGTCGTGAAGAAAAGCGCAAATCCGTTGAATAGTCTTGGAGTTGCGAGTTCAGCCGAGTCTTCTCTTTCAGATCTCAAATGTATGGAGAAGCAGCGCTACATTAAAAACCTACCCTAAACAATTTGGGTTTTTCCCCCCCCCGTTCAGTTTTTCATAAACATTTCACATCTCCTGTAAATATTGCCAGAGTTTAAAATTCGATTCAGATACGCAATTGACAAAGTTTATCAAATTTACAATATGTTACAATTACAGAGTATAAAAGAAGGAAATTAACATACAATTAAATTTATAACGATTATTCTCCAGCACTACCATTCGTAAAGATGAAGTTATTGTAAATCCTTAATATCGGACCGGTAAATGTATATCAGCTATTTAGCTTCGCGCTTCACTGCCAGTAAAGGGGTACAAATCAATTAACGAGCTTTTGAATCCTGCTGCTGCTCATTCTCCCACGTCTGGGAAAATTTATCCTCCATATTAGTGGGTTCTAAATCAGGCTTTCTCTCAATTGGATCAGTATCTCTCTCTGGAAAGTTCGTCGGTCCAAGGATCAATACTGCAACAGGATCAATAGAATCTAGATTTGAGTAAATTAATTTCGCATATTTAATTGAATTAGTATGTTTAGTATAATTAATTTATTGTCCTGGGCTCCGAGAGCGAAAATCATAATAATGTCAAAATCCAAGCTGAAAAGAAAGGTCATCTTCAACTTCGGATTATAAGAGGAGAAAAAATAAGAAAAATGAAAAATACAATACATAAGATACAAAATAAAATTGAAATACTGAGATAATAGGGTTACCTTCCAATTGAATATTCAATTAAAAAGAAACCGATCTGAGCAATAAAAAGAAATTCTACAAAAATAGAAAGTTCCCAAATTTCAATTCATGTAAACAAAAAACACCTTACCATGGAGTGGCAGATGGTCCACGTTATTACTTTCTGATATGCATGCACATGCTACTTGTTATTTTTTTGTTTCGTGGTAAGAGCAGGAAATACTTCTTGGTTTCCAGAACAATATTTAATTTCTTTGGTTGGATATGTGATTTTAAATCAATGTTTCTGAACACTGTTTTCTAAGAAAATTCCAGAACTTGTTGGCACTTATTTTGATAGAATTTTAATGTTTAACTGTAGATGTAGAGAAAAATAGCACTGAATTTAATCATGGACATGTTAACGGCAATCTAAGACAAGTTCCCTAACTTTCACTTCGTTACAAATATATCTCTGGTTAAACCTAAAAATATATTTCCTTTATATTTCTGATATAAATCACTCACGAAAAATTGAACGTGTTTGCTATTACATTAAATGGGAAATATTTCGTGTTACTATATGAACTCTATATCGTAATGTTTTTTTTTTTCAAGCTTTCGGTGAATTCAAGGGTTTAACCTCCATTAAAAAACTTAAAAAAAAACAAGGAGTGCACTGGGAGAGCATTGTAAAAGTTAAGGTCATCAATATGTAAAGCTTACGATAACCTTACAGACAACGTTCCAACTGTCATTTGAACTCCATTATTTTCTAATTCGAAAAAGTTTAAATAGATCTGCAGAAATGAACATAAGAATATAAAATGACATTTCCAAAAATATTTGGCATGTTCTCAAAACTTCACGAATGAGCGTTCGCTGCGCAAGAGTGTCTTTTTTTCTCTGGCTCTGGCCTTTAGCACTATGGAACTACATTGAAACACTACTACGTAACTGTTGTTGCTACGCAGTTGAAGTAAATGCACGATGATATTTATTATTTTTGGGTTAATGTCCAGTGTGCCTGAATATACCATAATTAGATCTGTCATTGATTTCACCTTCTTACTTTTATAATTTGTAAAAGATTTTAAAAATTTCTCTGTCGATTACTTAACCCTAAGAATCCGCCAGTCTCGATAAGTGCTATTTCTTTGCATGTTCAATGAAGTAGATTTGTCCAGTTCGTATTTAATTTCTGCAGTACAGGAGGAAAGGGTGTAGGAAATATCGTGGTGTTTAAAAAAAAATCAAAAACACGTTTCATTTTTTCACCCGACATTTTTTGAAATCAATTTTTTTCAATAAATCTCCTGGCTTCCTAAAATAATATTGGAATTGTTTTAGAAATCTTTGGTTTTCTGGCAAAGTCCATTGAGTCTGATAATAAAATGAAATAATATATATTCGTTCGATATCGGTTTTGTCAATTATTATGATTATTGGCTTGTCTGCAAGAAAGATTCCACCAACATCGAAATGAATATTATCTCGTGGGACGTGAGGAACGCTGTATCCAAACAATTCGGAACCGACGCCTTTCGCCTTCCAGCGAGTCGAGACGCTGGTCAGTGTCAACAGCAAACTGGCGTCTCACGGTCGTAAAGTTATGTAACCGTCGCCCACATATTGCAACTAAAGCCCCTTGCACAAGAGTTGTTTTCCAATTGAAACAAGGTTACAAGCTGGCAACATTTGCTTGCGTTTTCTGTGTTTATCTGTGAAGTGTTTATTTTTTAAAGCCAGAAAAAATATCATTTCTTTGATAACTTGGAGCTAGTATAACATTAATTAATTAGTTAGATTGGAAAAGTTTCCTTAAATTCAGTAGTCAAATTTTTCTCCGTCCGAACATGTTACAAGTTTGTGAGAAATTATCATTAAAGTGGTTTCAGTTCCTATTAAAAACTATCCAATCCATTTTTGTCTAGTGATTCAAAAACATTTGTACATAATTTTGCAAGAGATATCCTAAAAAAAATATCGTTCACGAACCTAACGGAAAATGCTTTTGGTATGTTGCTCCATTATATTGCTCGTTTAAATGTAAGTAGACACACATGAATTTTTTTGCAGTCTAAATATTTGAGAGTAGTGCAGTCTCCTAAATATATCTCTTGTGACAGGACCTATAGAGACTTGGGCACCACTAGAGAAGCGCGCCGTGAATGCCACTGTCAAGTATTGAGGAACGCTACCATAAGCACATAAATAAAACAAATTCGACAATCGATCTTCTACGAGCTCACAAGTTATTACTGAAACCTATAGCCGCGCTACACATTCGCCAACTCTCAAAATAGGTATTAACCATTGAAGCGGTAGAATGGTTATCTAATAAACCACCGAGCGTCGAGATTCTGACGACATTTTTTGCGAGAGACTTTGAGGAAACTTGCGTTGCACGAACTGCGCTAGATCTATAGTTCTCAGCTTTGTATTTTTTACGGATACACCTCTCTTGCACTCAAAGAGTAAAGTTTATGTCTAAGATATTGATAACGCAATAATTTTTATAATTTTGTATGAGTCAGGCTATTGCCTCATCTATCGATGCCGATGTTCTCGCCTCTGAAACCATGGCTGTAATTGGAAGGAAAATATTTAACAACGGTGGACGAAACATTTCCCGTTAAATTGGTTTCAAAACGTTAAATTTCTGAGAGTTATTTATGCAAAGAATATAAGAAATTTGTGTCAAGGTGACAGAGAAGGTTGGTTAGAGGAAGCACAGAGTATGACAGAAAATGTCAATCGTTTGACCGTTGACATTGGTTACCGTCTTCTGAATAATACAAAATATTTTTTTCTTAATCCTACGGCAATTAACATTCACACTCTAAAAAAAGTTGTACAGAAGTTTTTATAATTTTCATTAACGGATAATCCAATGTATATTGAGAACCGAAAATACTCATTAGAGTTTACAAAAAAACAATTAAGTTTTATTAAGAAAAACAAAGATATAATCTTTCTTTAGCCATGGTGGAGTGGACATGTGAACCGCTGTACCCAAACTAAATCATTTACTTACCACGAAAATTAGAAGAAAATTTTCTATTTTTTCTGGCTGAGTCAATGCATCCCTGCTAATTCAATAATAAGCGATGCTTAATATCAATGCTATTTCGAATGCCCTGTGGGTCAGCGGCGGACGCCCTGAATAAATTGTGAATAATGAATGAACGTTAATATAGTTTTAGAACTACATGCTATAATGAAATCAACAATTTATGCTAAGGTTTTTGCTGTTAGTGTTACAAAATTTTTTGTATATAATTTCACATGCACTGCAGGTTTTTCTGTACTATCCCTTTTGGCGAGGAATCGCCCGTTTTGTAGATTTAATACATTTAGCTAACGTTTTTTTGGAAATGTGCCGATATCCTCTGCTTTGACAGATCTTTGTCATGTACTGAATAAGGTTGTAATACTTTCACCGAGCAGACTCAGGATGTAAGAGATACGCAAAGGAGTTTCCGGGAAGCGCTTACGCAATGACATATTCACCCTTTTTCCCCAACTTTTGTTTTAGCAAATATTTTTGGCTTAAACCTTCCCTTCGACTTTGTGAACGTCGATGCAGGTCTCTGTATTTGGTAATAAATTTCGTAAATAAATATGTAAACAAAAAATCCTTGTCCCGGAATATAATTTAATAAACTACGACTATTCAAATGTAACCCTTGTGAACGAAGCATTGAAAATATTGCAGCATACTCCCTCCAGTTTTTACAGGGATAAGTAATGAAAGGAAATCAAGGTAAACAAACTGGTCGGTACTTTCACAATTTAATACTGGTACTGAAATTTTATTGAACTGGAAAATTATCATTTAATTTGTAGCTCTCAGACGGTGACCTTTGTTCCCTGGCTGTCTCAACATTTAAGCCTAGATTTGATTACTACGAATAATCATAATTCCGGTTTAACAATTTGGTGGTATTTTTTTCTGGCTTACAGCAGACAACGTTTATAGCAATGGCGTTTGTTAAAAACAATCATGCATGCCTTCTCGATATGACCAAATATTTTCGTAAGCCTCCTCCAAGAACTGATCCTGAAAAGGAAAAGTACTTTATGATGTAGAAGTGAAAACACGACGACTCCATACTTATGTTGATTGTTATAAGTAAAGAAATATTTAGTCGACAGAAAAAGGTCAATGAAAATAATAATATTTATGTCCATCTAAGGGGCAAGGTTATTCCACTGCTTCATTAACTTGCATTTCGGAAGTTACAAGTGGTCATGTGAACATTTTATTGAAATTGGTGTCTTTTTTCAGTAAATTAAATCATTTTTTGCTGAAGCGATGAATTGATAACAGTATTATTTACTGAAAATATTTAGCATCAATTGTAGCATTTTCGTAATAATTTTAGAGATACATTCTTATTTTTTTCGGAATACTTTATTCATAGTGTTCAAAGATATTGACTGTGATGGGTTAGGCCTTCAAACACTTCCTGTGGATGAAACTGAAATCCTGCATATGAGGCATCACACTAAACAATAATTAACGCTAATTTTCCTGAATGAAAAAATGTGTTAAAAAATTATGTAAAAGTGTTTGTACATAAATACATTTCTAATGTCCAATAAAGGTAAGCCGGAACAGTTCAGTTTAAAATTTATATTAAGAACTTCCAGAGAACATTTAAGTCAACGCACTCACACTCTAACTTTCTCTCTTCTATCTCCTATCACATACTTAGGAGTTTTCCAAGCTTGTTTTTGATAAGGGATATTCTGTAATATGTATTTGATAATTATAATGTTATTTTTATTTATTCGTTGCAACGCCTTTTGCGATCCGAAATATCGAATTCATTTTAATTTCTCTTTTGGAATATGATAACACTGAAACCAGCCTTTGGAAACCCTTTATGGAAAACAAGTGAAAATATATAATTTTCCACTCTAATATGATTTCATTCTTGTAATTAGTGAAGGCCAATATCTTATCGCAAAGTTATTAATACGATTTTTATTTCTGGCAATAGATTTTCAATTTCTGGCAAGTTTCTGGCATCTGTCTATGGGACTCTTCTGATATCGACAAGTCTCACTTTTCTTTGTCCTACCTAATTCGTGTTATTGCAGATACAAACCCATTATTAATGTATTGAAAGTTAGGTAAATAAATTTAAAAAAAAATTCAGAATGTCGCAGACAAAATGAGGTGCCTAAGAGATCCAGACTTATCTAGGTTTTAATATTTCCACAATAAAACGCCGTCTCTTTCAATTCCAATGCTCTAATATCCGCGTAAGTTCTAAATATGGAGAAATAACCTTACAGAACCTACTAATAAGAGAACAATTCATTAGCAGATTTGAAGAATTTGAATAATTGTTGAAATATAACAAAAAATACCGTTAAATGAATTTCCTCAAATAAGGAGATGAGCTATAATAAAATTTCACCACCGCAGGAAGCCTTTGATCGCCTCGGTAGCATTCCCCAAAAAAATTTGGTAAAAAAAAAAAATTAGAGTTTGAATAATCGCTGGCGCGCCCGCGCGCGCGTGCGTGCGTGGTGTAATGTGTTGTATGTGTGTATTGCTTTTTCTGGCAAAGAATGAATGATAGTAAGTGTTTCATAAAGATATATATTCCTCTTAGCTCTTTATAAACCTTTTAACTACATTTATTATTTTAAAAGAAAAAAAACAGCACCAACATGAGTATGTTATCCAATGATTCCCTCCCTATTTTACCTACCCTATTTAAAACGTAATTTTATTCTATAATCGGGAGTCATTTAAGATCTTATATACATCTACTTTGTCAAATTCAGTTATTTTTCTAAGCAATTTTCATCCATGAAATATATTCGTTTGTGTTGTTTAGTAGATAAATAAATCCTAGATGCATTTTAGATAAATCGCACTTTAAGTCATCTTATTGTTTTGGATTTATTAAAACTAGAAAAATAATCATCTAATAAACTCTCTTCACCTGAGTATCCACCTCCTATGCACATACTCATGCAATACTACTTGCCAACTTACAAGCTCAGTTCTGAAAAATGCATTTGTTAGAGGTGTCAAAGTTTGCATCATATTTCATGACGTGCATATATATACATTTTTAGATTTACCAAAAAATTGTAAAAACATTCCAGATGGCCCAACAATTCGTGCAGGTGGAAAAATATCAAATCTCCAAGGAGAAAATAGAACAGGAAAGGACATACAACATTGCCATTAGTATTGCAGAAGTTATTTCTCTCTTGCAGTTAATTTTTAACTGCAAAACACTGTAATGTGATACATGCACATAGCATTTGTGAGCAAACAAGTTTTATAGGATAATGGGGAATTATCTGAATTAAATTTAATTACACGCAGTAATGAAGGAAAATTTATGTGTGGTATTTCAGTGGTGGTGGTGTTTTGGATACAGTGGCTTCATTGATCTTGGATGGATTTACTTAATAAAATAATAAAATAAAAGTTATATATTTGTTTTTATCATATGTTTAGTATGTGGAATTCTTCATATGTGAGAATTTCATTAACATAACACAAATGAATCATTTACAGTTTTTAATGTTTTTTAGGGTAAATAAGATTCAATCTGGTTAAGTTGTGTATGCCTGTGTTCAGCAAATGGTGTATATTATAAAGATAAAAACAATATGATAAATATATTCGGTGCATGCTGACAAACTAATTACTACTTGCAGAATAAAGACAGACATAGAAGAAAATGTGCCTCATACTTAAAAAGTAAAGTCGGCACCCATATACATTACATTCCAGGATAAATTCCTGAATACTTAATAACAAAATATAATACAATAAAAACATAAACAAATACATTTCAAGAACAACATAACCATACATTTTCATCTAACGTCTAAACTACTTCAAATAAAACTATTGAAGGGAATTTCAATCTGCATACGGATATATCAACACTTAATTTTTTTTAATTAATGAAATTTGGGCACTTAAAATTTGACAATTAGAAAATTTAATTTTGCCTCTTGGTGACATTGAGGCCATTATAAAAAAAAAAGGTGTCCCTGCTCCAATAAATGTTACCCGTAATTGTAAAAAATAAAAAGATTACGTGAGACTTTGAAAAGAAACCCCAATCAGTTAAAGCAAGTTTCCGGTTTTGAATCGGAGTTTGCAGATTAATATAATCGTATTTTCCTCATGGTTAGATGTAGCGAAATGTAGTTTATAGAACTATTCTACGCAATCTATGATGATTTTGGCACTCAATTTTAAATGTTGTATGATTAACTAATTGTTTTTAGAATGTTCTTTTGTGATGCACGCAAGTCTAACTCTATATTATAAATATTTTTCAAATTTCTGTTATCAAATTGAGAATGAACATATCATTGTTTTGCCCATACTTCTCATTACCATTATAATAATTGTTACTTTAATAAATTTTAAATGCCATGTAACACGTTAGAAACCTTTTTGAAAGGTTTGGATGCGAGATATTTGTATTCGTACACAATAAGTACACCAATTTTCTCAGCGTCAAATCATCACAGGACAAAGACTACATGTTCCAGTCACTAAAGATGATCTAATTTCTTGTGACCTCAAAAGTATATCAATATATTTAATCACAGATATCAGTAACTAAAAATACCTGCCAAGCGGTATTCAACAACAAAAGACAACGTTATTTTCCAAATCAGAATTATACGCTGGTAACAGTTTCCGTTGAGCGAAAACAAAACTAGCTAAGACTGGCACTGGTTTCAGGAAAAATCAGCGAGAAATCGTGACAATTTCTCGCATACTCCACTAATATATATTACGTTCGGCGTGCAGACATGGACGTTATACCACCAAATAAAAAGGTGTACCTTGAAAACAAGTTCTCGGAATTCCAAAAACTGTCTTATTCGGTATTAGAAAATAATTATTTTTCTACTCGCGTTTCAGTAAGGGAACGTTTTAGCTAAAGCGCTTTAAGCGCATATTTGTGTGCTCCGTTATTTTCGATCTAGAGAGTACTACATTTTTACTGGTGCGAAAGTACGAAAGGAAGTTAGAAATAACTTTTTTTTGAATTCCACTCCCAAAAGGACTCGAATTGAAAGCGGGGACGAAGAAATCTGTTAGGCAACCTAGAAATAAGGATCGGCGATGTCACGTGGAACCAAAGAGAATGAGGGCACAAGGTATGAGAGAATTAGGAGACACTGCCATGGTCCAATCTGTTAGCGTTGAGGTAACAAGAAAATAAATCCAAAATTGCTCATTCGCGTGTCCTGGTGCACTGAACTCCTTTCCACAAAACGCCGTCTTAGCAACCAATAAATGGCCAGACGTTATGGCTTCCAGATTTTAAACACAGTGTCGCTTCCCACAAGCATGATCTGGATGGAGAGAGGGACACAGTCATTCAATCGGGATCTTCGACGTCTTAAATGTTGATATTCGAAGGCTCCCCCGATTAATGACAACGCCCCATACTCGTCCAGCTTGTGACCTTGACGTGGCAGTGTGTTTGAAATCGAGTACAGAAGTGCCACAGTGCTTGGGCCGAGAGAGCGTCGAGGCGAGTAACAAGTGCAATGAATCTCCTTCCACAAACCCGTCTCGCACCAGTAAATGGCCACGAGGTTATACTCCGATTTAAACACAGTGTCACTTCAAAAGCCACGAGATGGATGGAGAGAGGGTCCATTCAACGGACCTTCGACGGTCTTAAATTTTGATATTGGAGCTCCCCGATTATGTGACACGTCTCCATCGCCTTTCTGCAGCTCGTGACCTGACATGGGCCAGTGTGTTCAAATCAGAGTCAGAAAGTGGCTTGTGCTTGGCCGGGAGAGTGGTCCGCGGCGAAGGCAAGACCAAGGACAAAGGTGAGGGGGTTGTTGAGGTACGCTAGGGCACGGGGAGGACTTGCTCGGTGTACCGGGGCGGGGCCCTGGCCGGTAGGAAACGGGCGCTGGGGCGCCCTCGACGCCGCCGCGCGGCTGGTCGCAACTGGTGCCCTTGACGAGCAGGCGCACGGGCGCGCGCAGCACGCGGAAGTGAAGTCCGTGGGTCGACCCCGACCCCATCAGCCGCTGGAAGCGCGACGTCAAGCAGCCACACCTCGGGCGCGCCGTCGCGCCCCGTCACGCACCTGCGCACACAGCCACGCGTTGGAGGTCACGGATCAGGGAGTTAGTGCATGCCATAATGCAGCTCTATCGATCTTGCGCATGCGCAGATGCACTAAAGTGGTGCTTGCACTAAAAGCTTGGAATTAGGGAGTTTTGTGCACGCCAAAGCGTCAGAACTCTCGATCCTGCGCATGCGCAGATGCACTAAAGCGGTCTTGCCACTAAATTTGGGAATTAGGGAGTTTGTGCATGTGTCAGCACTATCGATCTTCTGTGCGATGCACTCAAGTGGGTGCGAAAACGTGATCTGCGCATGCGCAGAATAGATCGAGTGTGTTTTAACATCCGCGGTGGCACCACAACTTCCTATTATTCATTGTACAGTACCGGCAGCCATATAAGCGACTTTAACAGTTCGATGCCGCTGTTGTCACACGTTACTACGAACATGGCACCACGTCACAAGACGGAAAAAATGAAATCACAAAAACATTAACTAACTACCGACAGGAGATGATACGTCTGATATATGTTCGTATCTTTCCAACAATATAACCTTATCGCCTCCGGGACATCTGAGTCAAATGAACCGCCAAAGCTCGCCCCTTGCTGTGGGGAAAGTTAAACACCAGCTGAGGTCACCTTGTTTCTGAGGTCAGCATGAATTGAATTGATTGCCTTAATGCGTTATTTTACGTGGGGAGACTCATGGGCCATTGAGGCCTGCTCTTCCCGTCTGGACACGCACATTTCGCTACCTCCTTTTACGAACTAGCAAGATGAAAGAAGGTATTTCTGTGGCGGATGAAAAACATGCCGGTTTCAATTTTAGGCTCATTAGGCCTTGAAGATCATTACATGCAAAGTAAATCTAACTAACATGGGACAGCCGACTTTACTTTCCCGTCCTAAGGAAGGGCGTACGCAGGATTTTCGCCCTTAAAAATTCCACGGGCTTCGACGGGTTGAACACGCCCAACTTGGTACAACAGTCCGGTACGCTAACCGTTACTCCAACGCCGCCGCAACGTGCGTAAACCGAAGCGACAAGTATCTCAGTCGCTTATACTCTGTCGGTACTGTAGGAGCGTGAAACGACGTAGGCAATCCTGCCTCGTCGTTAATACATGATTAGAATCAGTTGTATCCAGTCCCTGCTAGAACGTTGAAATCCAGCCCGACGTACACGTCGGCTTGCGTGTTTCCCCATCTCCAGTGTCCTGTCCCAAGCAGAGCACCGTCCCACCCGCCTCAAAGCACGAAGTTCCCCATAGGTGTCTGCCGGCATGTAAGATATTGTGTTTGTTGTTTTGTTTGTTTGTTTGTTAGGGCTGTGTTTGACTGAATAGGGGACAATGATAAAGGAAAAATTGCACTCGTCCGTGGCTCGCTGTTAGGTACTGATCCTGCGTTCGCCTTGTGTAGACTAAGGAAAGAACAACGGAAAATCTACCAGTCACGGTAGTTGACCGCTAGAATTCTCCTCTCAGACAGCGGTCGAAATTCGATCCGTAGAGCTAGGTTCTAAACTCTCTAAGGTTTTTTTGGATGACTGAATCCATACGTTTAATACTATGCTGTAAAACGACATAAAAAAGCACACTGTCTCATAAACTCGCGAAAATGTTTTACAAACATTTGAAGAAGAAAATTTCCACTTCAGATATTAATTATATTCCAAGGTGTATTTTGAAGTCTCGCTGCTAATGGGCATCAAAGAATATGAAGTGATATCTCCAGGACATATA
>BOPP01000068.1:6250973-6289912 GCA_017312745.1 Gryllus bimaculatus | reverse complement strand
GCGGCGTGACGGCGACAAAAGCGCGCCGCCGATGGTGAAAGTGCGCCCGCGGAGTGACACTGAAATTTTGTCTCTTAATCCCTGCAGTGGCGCTGTGTGGTCGCGTGAAGCAAACCGCACTGTGGTCAGCAACACCGCACCTCGTCCCCTGCCCTCTCCTTCAGTTGGTCTTTTGCTTTCCTTGAATACTTTCTGCGAGTAGCTTTAAATGTATATAATAACATTTTTGTTTTAAAACAAGCCGTTAAATACCCTTTCTGTTGCAAAATCACAATTTCAATACCACATGATGGTTGGATTCTTCATCGCCTAAATACAAGTGTGGCGGTTGTGAAGAGGAAAGCAGAAAACGCCTTCTTCCATAGTGTGTCGTGGTCCAAATCGGAGGAAATGGAGTGGGAAGGAATGATCGTGTGAGGTCCTTGGTCCTTTTTTGTATTCAGAGCTGCTCTGTCATTTTTTAGGGTTAAGGGAAACCACAAAAGCTGCCGATCAGAACAGTCGATCTTTAAACTCAATTCCGGCAGGTGGCAGAAACATAATTAGATTCTTTTAATGCATCTGAGATTGGTCATTTACAATAGTTACGTTTTCTATCCTTCGTTTCAGTGCGGCAGATACGGTAACAGATTTCGAGTCTCGATGGTGGTCGATTTTAGAGATTAGGTACGTAGCTGGGAAGACTTCAACCCTTGACTGGAGGAAAGTTTTAGCAAATGACTGCGATTGTTAGTTTTCTATGGTTTCTCCGATAAATTTCAGGCCAATGTCGAATCAGTACCTTGATAAAAGGGCCACAAACTGCATGCATTCTTTCTTTCCTCATCCTTGACGCTCCTCTCCTCTTACACACACACACACACACACACACACGTACTACTCTGCCACTAATGTCGCGAGGCCAGTCGGAGGCGCAGAGCATCTCCCGAATGGAGCAGTGTCCTGCTGGAAAAGGAGCCGGGGGGGGGGGAGGTGAGAAACCCCTCAAACTGACCTGAAGATCGGCGCCCTAGGTCACATCCCAGCGACAGGCATACAGACTCCTCCCGCGGTATAATGTGCCTAAATTATGGCACTAATGACCATAGATAATGACCCCCAGATGCCCTAAATAATCAATTTACAGATTATTATTAACTTATTATTATTATTATTATTATTATTATTATTATTATTATTATTATTATTATTATTATTATTATTAGCTTATTATTAACTTATTATTACTATTAACTTATAACTATTAACATTTTTATTATTATTGTTATTATTATTATTATTAACAGATTTTAATTCGTTAAACACATTCCTATGACTCGTTTGGAATAGAGTCCACAATCCTTCTGTCATCGCTATTATTTCTTCCTTACTCTGTTGTCATGAACCCATGTAACCTACGTTAAAATTCTTTGATATGTTGCCTGTCTATTCTTAGTAAACATGTAGTTGATTCTAATTCACGATCTTAATACATTTAATTCAAAGTGCAATATAAATATTTACTTCATGTACTTCATGAATATAACACTCATTTGATTGAATTAGGCGTTCTGTGATTACTTTGCAAGTCGACACACACTCTTAGATGTACACACGCATAGAAACGCACGACTACTCCCTCTCGCTCGTATTAAGCACATCACATTTCTGAATGTAGGAATGGGACAGGATATTCCTGATTTTTTCGTCGAACAAGAGTCACTCTCCAGAAAAAGATACATTTCCAACACTGAGAAGGCTTGGCAGTATTTAGTAGTCGCTCAACTTTGCGATAAACCTGAATGTTTTGACACACTTAACACCGCTTCTAAAGTATGAAAGTGCACTTTGCAACTAACTGCATTTGCTTAACTGTGACTCAAACTTTCATTGCCGCGTGAAAAAATTTGTGGCCTTCCATGCAGAACGCGTCCGTCGAAACTAATTATGAGATTTCGAAGCGTCTTTTCCTGATTTTGGATCTGATTCGATGTTATGTCACGCCTACTAAATTCCACTGAGCCTCTCGTGCTTGTTTTTTTCTAAAACCAAGTCGTGGCATATCGCCTCACTGAGATGGATTTAAAAAATGAATGGCAATGCCTCCATTATTTTCACGAGATTAGTCTTATACTGATTAATCAGCCTCGATGTCCGGCAGCCATGACTGAAAAATCGACTGTTGACAAACCGATTTTCTATTCCAAATACTACAACCGTTGTATTCGGGAGAGTCACTACTCAGAAGGCGCATATGGCTGAGGATTGCTGTTTAAAATTGGTGCGGTTCAAAGAGTGTTTTCACTTCGTGTTTCTGGCAAAGGAAAACAGTAAAATTCACTACGGTATCAAAGATTCAAGCCTCCTGAATATACGCGCTTTTGCCTATAATGAAAATCAACGACACAGCCACTCCACCTAGCCCCTGGAGAACCACTCCGATCTGCTCAAAGTGCGAAATGACGGGATGAATGCCGGATATCATCCCCTAGCGGCCAGCTGCTCTCTGATCGGTAGTTTTCCGTGGTTTCTACGATCAACACCTGGTGACATCCACAGCAGAACTCTAACAAAAGAGCCACGGACCGCGCGCGATCTTTCCTTCCTCTTCCTTGTTCAATCATCACCCCTTATGTACATTACTTACACTAACATGCACTACATTACCACACATGCCAGTCTAGACCAGTCGGATGCTTAGAGCTTGCCTCGACTGAGATTGTGCCCCGCTGGGGGGAGATACCTGGTTGGGAAAACCCCGCTAGCCGACGGTCGATCGGCACCGGATATCGCCTTCCAGCGTGAAGATTTCCGCCTCTTCCCGATCCAAAAACATGCACTACACTTACGGACTAACGATCTTAGCTATAGCCGGAATCATTAATCATCAAGCGAAGGAAATAGGTTTCGGCCCCGCCCCACGCACCGCCGCCCCCGCGTGACTGCCAGGCGCCGTGTTGGTTTTCCGTGGCGGTCATTAGGCGGGTGAGTCTGGCTCTGCGACTTCGGCGCCGCCACCCGCGCGGGCAGGCCTGCAATGCGATGTTCCCACGACGCTTGCACTTCCGCTCCGCGCCACTCGCCCACGGCGTTGGTGGAGCCCGCAGATGTGACGGACGCTTTGATTTCTGGGGAGTGGAGAAATCCAAGGGCGACGGCGATTCGTGTCTAGCTTGAGCTGAGCCGAAAGTGGACGGACTAACAATCATGTCCGAAGTATGCTTGTCGTCCATCACGAGAAAAAAAAATATCGCAGGTCTAAGTGCTTCGAGGGAACTTTTTGATAATAGTTAACAATGTTGACTACTACAATGCGCATAGTACGATTTAACTTCTCTTTCATTTAATGATTTATAAACTAACACAGCAAAAATAGTATTTTTATACATAACTGTGTCTCTTATAAACAATTTTGAAGGGTGAGATTTTTTATTAGGGATATTAGTGGAGGTGAGTGTTGAATTTGGATGAGTTGCCTGTCGTTTTAAGGGAAGAAAAAATTCGAATTAAATGGCTTTAGGAAAAGTGACTGGCAAACGTCTTCACGACAAAAATACATAACTTCCCAACAATTTGTTTGCTGTATCAGTTTTTGCTTGATATCAATAAACAAAAATTGTCAGAGATACAAAAACTAGCTTTTTTTTTCAGAAATATCGTCCAAATTTTTTTTCCTTTTACCGAAGCGGTAATAAATAAAATCAGTTTTTCTGATACATTGCTATTACGGGGGGAAAAAAAAAAATAGGGGCAAAAACTGTATAAGGCTATTGCTGGGCCGTAGATTAAAGTCTTAGCTTTGTGAGGAGAGTAGTTCTGGCAGCAGCCGCCGCGAACGACTGCCGACGCGGCGGTCGCGGCGGCGCCATCAAACGCCGCAGAGAAAGCGCGACGCGGGGGTGTGAATGAGTCGTTTTCCGCCGGCGGCGCGCGACGCCGTCCCGACGCAGGCGCCAGACGCATTTCCGCCCGGCTCGCTGATCCGCCTCCGCCACCCCTACCGACTTCCACCAGCTCCACCACTCAGCCAACCACAACCAATCTAACCGACCGACCGGACCCGCCGACGCGACGCCCGACCCGACGACCCCGACCGACGACCCGCGAACCGCACCGACCCTTCCGCCCGAACGACCCCGACCGACGACCCGACCCGACCGCCCGACCCGACGAACCGACCCGGACGACGACCGACCGACCGACCGACGAACCGACCGCTTGCGCTCTCGCGCCCGCCGCGGCCCGCCCCGACCCTAACCGACCCGAAACTGACCCGCTTTCGCCTATCTCACCGACCGGACCCGACCCGATCGCCGACCCGATCCGACTCCGACCCGACCGACCGACCCCGACCTGATCCGACCGACGAACGACCCGACCCGATCCGACCGCCCGATCGACGCACCCGACGCACGACCGGACCCACTCGACCAACTGACCGTCCGCCTAAACCGCCCGCCCATCAACGGCTCGGAGAAGCAACGCTATTCCAGGGCAAGTGAATACCCACATCACACTCCTCTCCACTCCGTCTCTGATTGGTAGTTTTCCGTGACTTCACGTATCAATTCCATGCGAATGCCGGAGCAGTTACGCAATACGTGGGACGTGGGCCACAGGTAGACACTCTTCTTCTTGTGCTATCCTCTCCCCTTACACACCTACACTTACATGTATTACACCACCACTTATCTCGGGAGCCTATGACCTGTACCGGCTGAGGCAGACATCGTATTTGGCGGAGATCCCATTTTCATTGAACTCTGAATTTTCGAAAATTGCGAAGGTTAAATTTTTTTGAGTCATCTTACAACTTCAAATTTGAAGATTTTTTTTCGTAATAAAATCTGTTCTTCGAAAGAACATGGTTAAATAAGATCATGTAGAATTTTCGAAATGTTTACGCGTAATTTTATGTGAACAACAAATTATTTTTAAAACAAATTTTGCTAACATGTCTTCAAGATTTTGTTTTAATTCTTCTCAAATACAACAAAGTACGCTTTTATTTTCGAAAATTTGCAACAAAAACTCTGCTCATCTACAATAGTGATACAGATGTTTTTTTAAATGAAATATGTTTTGAAAAATTAATATTTAATTTAAATTGTGTACATATTACGAAAAAAGGACAGTTTTTCAGTATATTTTGATAGAAATAATGCTAATTAAAAATTTCAAAAAGGAATCTAAATTGTTTCTTTAACTTTTTTCTCGAATAGGATGTATGCTTATAAAAACTGTGCAGGTCCCATCTTCGTTGAATAAATTGAATTTTCGAAAATTGCGAAGGTAACAGATAATGCGAGAAAGTACGTGCTGTTGTAAAACCCCTAGTTTCGTTATTAAGGGCGTAAGTATTTAGTGAATCCGTGTAGTGCAATTCTGTTGTTGAAGCATCGTTTCTTAGATTCTAGTATCTAATCGCGTATGTGACAGTTCTACTAAGTAATTACTGAAATGTAAATTGAATAGTATTAACAACTGACAACAAAAAAGCGTTGCTTAAAACGTAAATCCATAGCTTTATCAGTGAGACTAATTGCACTGTCGTGTTCTAATCTAATACAACAACACTGATATTGTGTTTCAATGAGTGCAATTACTTTGCATTATATCTGATACGAAATGATTTGCGTGATCCATTGATGTTTGTTTATCTAATACAACTCGCATATTTTATGATAAAGGAAAGTAATACTCTATAGCATATTCTGTGATACAAATTGAACAATGAACGAGCAATTAAATATACATAATTAAATATTTGCAGCCATCGATAAATACTCCTGCAGTTTTGTAATATCGTAGATGTTCCACCACGTTCCGAGTTAAGCTTTTCCGCCAACGGAAAGAAAGGAAATAATTATCTTACTATTTTAAGTCAGATCTACAGATGAACATTTTTTTCTGCTCCAACCAAGCCATTAGTTCGGTATTCTCTTATTTTAAGGTCAAAAACGTGGTAGGCTGAAAGAACGCTACATGGACAGAAAGCTTTATCTACCTATCAATGCTTCGTCCTTAAAATCAAACGCATTCCTTCATAATGCAATAGTCCATTTGTGACCTTGTAACGTGAGTATATTAAACGCAACCTTATAGGTCGTCATTGAACTGATTTTGAAATACTGCCAATTCTAGCGCGCCGCATCAATCCGGACGCTACTGCTGTGCAGCGGCGTTCTCGTGAACCACGGACGTCCGAGGCGCTTTCTCTATAGAAAAGCACCAAATTCGAATACAAGATGAACTTTCGAGCACTGACAATTTAATTAATTTGATTTTGAATTTTTTCAACGATAGGTGTACTGTGGTTAGGTTGTGTTATAAACATATCCTTTGGAGCAAGATGCTCATATATATTTAAGGTAAATATTTCGTGTTTGCAATGGACAATA
Organism: Gryllus bimaculatus; assembly: GCA_017312745.1. Lineage (NCBI taxonomy): Eukaryota > Metazoa > Arthropoda > Insecta > Orthoptera > Gryllidae > Gryllus > Gryllus bimaculatus. The sequence goes on along the minus strand of BOPP01000068.1, from coordinate 6,283,532 downwards.
AATGGGATGATAGCTTCATGAGAAGACCGGGATTTATTTATGATGGTGAGACATGTAGTAGAGAGGAAAGTATAATTTAAACATATTTACAAAATATACTTGGTTAACATTGTACTCTTGCGTTTCAAATAAATGGATTTTGTCTCAGAATAAAAACGTGATTCAATGCTCTTATTTCCAAAAGAAAGTTACTACTTTATAGAAACTAAACAAACCTATTAATGCTATATGATGTTATACGAGTATTACCATTTATACTAGAGCATTACTACTTACTAAGTACTATTTAGAATTGCTAAGCAACATTTATTTGAAAATAATTCAAAAATAAAACTTATCTGGTTTATCTGCAAATTAAAATATTTTACACATTTACATAAATAATAATTAAACATAATCAGAAACTACGTAATATAAAATATGTTTTAATTTAATTTTTTAAAATTATGGCATAAAATAATGTGAATTATTGTAGTAAATCTAGGATCACAGGTTTCATTAAAAAAAAATAAAAACGTCAAACTTGATGCAAAAGGTCTCTTAATTAAATTGCCTATGTCTTGGAGGTAGAACGCTGTACGAGCAAAGTACGGAAGTTGTAAGTCTCCCTTTCACCACAAGATGGCGCAATAATCACGTCGTGAAGAATGCTCAAATCCGTTGAAAGTCTTGAGTTGCGAGTTCAGCCGAGTTCTTCTCTTTTCAGATCTCAAATGAATGGAGAAGCAGCGCTACATTAAAACCTACCTAAACAAATTGTTCGTCAGTCTTTCATAAATTTCACATCTTCCTGTATATCGCTCAGAGTTTAAAATTCGATTCAGATACGCAATTGATCAAAGTTATCAGAATTTACAATATGTACAATTACGAGTATAAAAGAGGTATTACATACAATTAAATTTATTCCATTCGTAAGATGAGTATTGTAAAATCCTTAATATCGACGGTAATGTGAATATCAGCTATTTAGCTTCGCCTTCACTGCTCAAGTAAAGGGGGTACAAAATCATTAACGAGCTTTTGAATCTTGCTGCTCTCCTCACACGTCTGGGAAATCTATCCTCCATATCAGTGGGTCTAAATCAGGCTTCTCTTCAATTGTATCAGTATCTCCTCTGGAAAGTTCGTCGAGTCCAAGAATCAATACTGCAACAGGATCAATAGATCTTAGATTTAGAGTAAATTAATTAGCATATTTATTGATTAGTATGTTAGTATAATTATTTATTTGTCCCGGGCCTCCGAGAACGAAATCATAATAATTCAAAATCACAACTGAAAAGAAAGGCATTTCAAACTTTCGTTATTAAGAGGAGAAAAAATAAGAAAAATGAAGAATACAATACATAAGATACAAATAAAATTGAAATACTGAGATAATTGTTACCTTCCAATTGAATATTCAAAATTAAAAGAACCGTTGCGAGCAATAAAAAGAAATTTTACAAAATAAAGTTCCCAAAATTTCAATCTCATGCAAAAAAGGTTTCAAAAACACCTTACCATGGAGTGGCAGATGTCCACGTTAATTACTTTCTGATATGCATGCACATGCTACTTGTTAATTTTTTGTTTCGTGGTAAGGCAGGAAATACATTCTTGGTTTTCCAGACAATATTTAATTTCTTTGTTGGATATGTGATTTAATCAATGTTTCTGAACACTGTTTTCTAAGAAAATTCCAAGAACTTGTGGCATTATTTTGATAGAATTGTAATGTTTAACTGGAGATGATAGAGAAAATAGCACTGAATTAATCATGACATTGCACTTAATTAATCATAACATTGTTAACAGTGCAACCGAAGACAAGTTCCTAACCCTTTCACTTCGTTACAAATATATCTCTGTTAACCTAAAAATATATTTCTTTTTATTTCTTGATATAAATCACTCACAAAAATTGAACGTGTTGCATATACATTAAATGGGAAATATTTCGTGTTATATATGACTCTATTTTCGTAAATGTTTTTTTTTCAAGCTTTCGGTGGGATTCAAGGGTTAAACCTTCATTAAAAAACTAAAAAAAACAAGGAGTGCACTGGGAGAGCATTGTAAAGTTAAGGTCATCAATATTGTAAGCTTAGATACCCTTACAGACAACTGTTCAACTGTCATTTCAACTCCATCTATTTTCTAATTCTGAAAAAGTTTAAATAGATCCGCAGAATGAACATAAGATATAAAATGACATTTACAAAAATATTTGGCATGTTCTCAAAACTTTCACGAATGAGCGTTCGCTGCGCAAGAGTGTCTTTGTTTCTCTGGCTCTGGCCTTTGCACTATGGACTACATTGAACACTACTACGTACTGTTGTTGCTACGCAGTTGAAGTAAATGCACGATGATATTTATTATTTTGGGTTATGTCCAGTGTGCCTGAATATACCATAATTAGGATCTGTCATTGATTTCACCTTCTTTACTTTTCATAATTTGTAAAAGATTTTAAATTTCTCTGGTTCGATTACTTAACCCTAGAATCCGGCCAGTCTCGATAAGTGCTATTTCTTGCATGTTCAATGATAGATTTGTCCAGTTCGTATTTATATTTCTGCAGTGACAGGAGGAAAGGGTGTAGGAATATCGTGGTGTTTAAAAAAAAATCAAAAACACGTTCATTTTTTCAGACATTTTTTGAATAATTTTTTTCAATAAATCTCCTGGGCTTCCTAAAATAATATTGGAATTGTTTTAGAAATCTTTGGTTTTCTGGCAAAGTCCATTGAGTCTGATAATAAAATGAAATAATTATGTTATATTCGTTCGGTATTCGGTTGTCAATTATTATGATTATTGCTTGTTCTGCAAGAAAGTATTCCACACATCGAAATGATATTATCTCGTGGGACGTGAGGAACGCTGTATCCAAACAATCAGGAACCGACCTTTCGCCTTCCACGAGTCGAGACGCTGGTCAGTGTCAACAGCAAACTGAGCGTCTCACGGTCGTAAGTTATGTAACCGTCGCCCACATATTGCAACTAAAAGCCCCTGCACAAGAGTTGTTTCTCAATTGAAACAAGGTACAAGCTGCACATTTGCTTGCGTTTTTCTTGTGTTTATCTGTTGAAGTTGTTATTTTTAAAGCAGAAAAAATATTTTCTTTGATAACTTTTGGAGCTAGTATAACATTATTAATTTAGTTAGATGGAAAATTTCCTTAAATTCATAGTCAAATTTTTCTCCGTCGAACATGTTTACAAGTTTGTGAGAAATTATCATTAAATGTTTCAGTTCTATTAAAAACTATCCATCCATTTTTTGTCTCAGTGATTCAAAAACATTTGTACATAATTTTGCAAGAGAATCCTAAAAAAAATTAATCGTTTCACGATCCTAAGCAAAAATGTTTAGGCACGATTAAATTCTCTTTAATGTAAGTGAACCACATATTTTTTTGCAGCTAAATTACGATATATTAATGTTTCTTTGCAGGGACCAAAAGGACTAGCAAACCCCGTGGAAGCACTCAAGTATTAGGACGCACACAATAATAACGCATCGTTACACTCACAAGTTATTACTGTAACCTAATTGCGCGTTTCGCCCCTCGCAAAAGGATACGACATGAAGCGGTCGGATGGGTTACTATGAGAAACCACGAGCTCAATTCGATGCGCTAATATTGGAGAATTCTTTGCGAAATCCTTGACTATGTCTCAGCTGTTTTTTACTAACACTTCTTTCACTAACAGTAAAGTTTAGTCTAAGATATTGAAAACGCAATATTTTTATAATTTTGTATAGTCATGCATTGCCTCATCTATCGATGCCCAGATGTCTCGCCTCTGAACCATGCTGTAAATTGGAAGGAACATATTTACAACGGTGGACGAAACATTTCCCGTTTAAATTGGTTTCAAAACGTTAAATTTCTGAGAGTTATTTATGGCAAAGAATATAAAGAAATTGTGTCAGGTGGACAGAGGAATGTTGGTGAGGAAGCAAGAGTATGACAGAAAATTGTCATCGTTTGACCGTTGACATTGTTACCGTCTTCTGAATAATACAAATATTTTTTTCTTAATCCTACGGCATTAACATTCACACTCTAAAAAAGTTTGTACAGAAGTTTTTATAATTTCATTACGGATAATCAATGTATATTGAAACCGAAAATACTCATTAGAGTTTACAAAAACAATTAAGTTTTATTTAGAAAACAAAGAATAATCTTTCTTTACCATGGTGGAGTGACATGTGAACTCCGCTTGTACCCTAAAACTAAATCATTTACTTACCACGAAAATTAGAGAAAATTTTCGTATTTTTTCTGCTGATGTCAATGCATCCCTGCTTAATTCATAATTAACGATCTTATATCAATGCTATTTCGATGCCCTGTGGGTCAGCGGCGGACCCCTGAATAAATTGTGAAATAATTGAATGAACGTGTATATATTTTAGAACTAATGCTAAATGAAATCAACAATTTATTGCTAAGGTTTTTGCTGTTAGTGTTACAAAATTTTTTGTATATAATTTCACATGCACTGCAGGTTTTTCTGTACTATCCTTTTGGCGAGGAATCGTCCGTTTTGTAGATTTAATACATTTACTACGTTTTTTGGAATGTGCAATTATCCTCTGCTTTGACAGATCTTTGTCAGGTACTGAATTAAGGTTGTAATACTTTCACGAGCAGACCAGGATGTAAGAGAACGCAGGAGTTTCCGGGAAGCGCTTACGCATGACATAACTTCACCCTTTTCAACTTTTGTTTTAGCAAATATTTTTGCTTAAACCTTCCTTCGACTTTGTGAACGTCGATGCAGGTTCTCGTATTTGGTAATAAATTTCGTAAATAAATATGTAAACAAAAAATCCTTGTCCGGAATATAATTTAATAAACTACGGACTATTCAAATGTACCCTTGTGAACGAAGCATTGAAAAATATTGCAGCATACTCCCTCCATTTCACAGGGATAAGTAATGAAAGGAAATCAAGGTAAACAAATGGTCGGTACTTTCAGAATTTAATACTGTACTGAAATTTATTGAACTGGAAAATTATCATTTGAATTTGTACTCTTCAGACGGTGACTTTGTCACTGGCTGTCTCAAACATTTAAGCTAGATTGATACTACGAATAATCATAAATTAGGTTTAAAATTTGGTGGTATTTTTTCTGCTTACAGCAGACGACGTTTATAGCAATGGCGTTGTAAAACAATCATGCATTGCTTCTTCCGATATTACCAATATTTTCGTACAGCCTCCCTCCAAGAACCTGATCCTGAAAGGAAAAGTACTTTATGATGTAAAGTGAAAACACGACGACTCCATACTTATGTTTGATTGTTATAAGTAAGAAATATTAGTCGACAGAAAAACAAGGTGTCATGAAAAAATAATATTTATGTCCATCCTAAGGGGCAGTTATTCACTGCTCATTAACTGCATCTCCGAAGTTACAAGTGTCATGTGAACATTTTATTGAAATTGTGTCTTTTTTCAGTAATTAAATACATTTTTTGCTGAAGCGATGATTGATAAAAGTATATATTACTGAAAATATTTTAGCATCATTGTAGCATTTTCGTAATAATTTTAGAGATACATTCTTATTTTTTTCGGAATAACTTTATTCATGTGTTCAAAATATTGACTGTGAGGGGTAGGCTTCAAACACTTCCTGTGATGAAACTGAATCCTGCATATGAGGCATCACACTAACAATAATTAAACCTAATTTTCTAATGAAAAAATGTGTTAAAAAATTATGTAAAAGTGTTGACATAAATACATTTCTATGTCCAATAATAGGTAAGCCGGAACAGTTCATGTTTAAAATTTATATTAAGAACTTCCAGAGAACAATTTAACGTTCACGGCATCTCACACTCTAACTTTCTCTCTTCTATCTCCCTATAACATACTTAGGAGTTTTCCAAGCTTGTTTTTGATAGGGATATTCTCGTATATGTATATTGATAATATAATGTATTTTTATTTATTCGGTTGCATACGCCTTTGCCGATCGAAATATCGAATTCATTTTTATTTCTCTTTTGAATTATGATAACACTGAAAACCAGACATTTGTAAAACTTATGGAAAACAAATGAAAATATATAATTTTCCACACTTTAATATGATTTTCATTCTTGTAATTAGTGAAGCCAATATCTTTATCGCAAGTTATTAATACGATTTTTATTTCTGGCAATAGGATTTTCATTTCTGGCAGTTTCTGGCAAACTTGTCTAGGGACTCTTCTGACATCGCAGTCTCAAGTATTCTTTGTCTACGTATTCGTGTATTGCAAATACAAAACATTTAATTAATGTCTTGAATGTAGGTTAAATAAATTTAAAAAAATGAAAATGTCGCAGAGAAAATGAGGTGCCTAAAGCATCCAAACTTCATCTAGGTTTATATTTCCACAATAAAACGCAGTCTCTTCAATATCCATGCTCTAATATCGCGAAGTTCTAATATGAGAAATAACACTACGAACCACTAATAAGAGAACAATTCATTAGCAGATTTGAGATTTGAATAATTGTTGAAATATACCAAAAATAACCGAATAAATGAATTTCCTCAATAGGAGATGAGCTAATAAAATTTCACCACCGCAGGAAGCCTTTGATCGCCTTCGGTAGCATTTCATTGTAATAGAGTTTGAATAATCGCGCGCGCGCGCGCGCGCGCGTGCGTGCGTGTGTGTATGTGTGTATGTGTGTATTGCTTTTTCTTGGCAAAGAATAATGATAGTAAAGTGTTTCATAAAGATATATATCTTCTTAGCTCTTTATAAACCTTTTAACTACATTTATTATTTTAAAAGAAAAAAAACAGCACAACATAAGTATGTTATCCAAATGATTCCCTCCTATTTTACCTACCCCTATTTTAAAACGTATTTTATCTATAATCAGAGTATTTAAAATCTTATAACATCATTTGTCAAATTTCTAGTTAATTTTCTAAGCAATTTCTTCATCCATGAAATATATTCGTATTTTGTGGTTGTTTAGTAAGAATAAATAAATCCTTAGATGCATTTAGATAAATCGCACTTTAGTCTATCTTATTGTTTTGCGATTTATTAAAACTAGAAAAAATAATCATCTATAAACTATTTCTTCACCTGAGTATCCCTCCTATGCACATACTCATGCATTATATACTTGCCAACTTACAAGCTCAGTTCTGAAAAATGCATTGTTAGAGGTGTCAAAGTTTTGCATCATATTTCATGACGTGCATATATATATGAAATTTTAGATTTACCAAAAATTGTAAAACATTCCAGATGGCCCAACATTCGTGCAGGTGGAAAAATATCAAATCTTCCAAGAGAAAGTAGAACAGAAGGACATACAACATTGCATTAGTATTGCAGAAGTTATTTCTCTCTTGCAGTTAATTTTACTGCAAAACACTGTAATGTTATACATGCACATAGCATTTGTGAGCAAACAATGTTTTATAGGATAATGGGAATTATCTGAATTAAATTTAATTACACCAGTATGAAGGGAAAATTTATGTGTGGTATTTCAGTGGTGTGGTGTTTTGGATAACAGTGCTTCATTGATCTTGGATGGATTTACTTATAAAATAATAAAATAGAAAAGTTTTATATATTTGTTTTATCATATGTTAGTATGTGGAATTTTCATATGTGAGAATTTCATTAACATACACAAATGAACATTTACAGTTTTTAATGTTTTTAGGGTAAATCATTCATCTTGGTTAAGTATGTGTATGCCTGTGTTCAGCAAAATGGGTATATTATCAAAGATAAAACAATATGATAATATATTCGGTTGCATGCTGACAAAACTAATTACTACTTGCAGAATGAAAGACAGACATAGAAGAAAATGTGCCTCATACTTAAAAGTAAAGTCAGGCACCCATATACAATATAATATCCAGGATAAATTCCTGAATACCTATAACAAAATATAATACAATAAAAACATAACAAATACATTTCAAGAAACAACATAATCATACATTTTCATCTACTTCTAAACTACTTCAATAAAACTAATGAAGGGAATTCAATCTGCATATGCATATATCAACACTTAATTTTTTTAATCAATGAAATTTGGGACACTTAAATTGACAATTAGAAACTAATAATTTTGCCTCTTTGAAGACCATTGAGGCCATTATAAAAAAAGGTGTCACTGCTCCAATAAATGTTACCCGTAATTGTAAAAAATAAAGATTACGTGAGACTTTGAAAGAAACCCCATCAGTTAAAGCGTTTCCGGTTTTGATCGGAGTTGCAGATTAATATATATTCGTATTTTCCTCATGGTAGATGTACGAAATGTAGTTTATAGAACTATTCTACCGCAATCTATGATGATTTTGCAGCCATTTAAATGTTTGTATGATTACTAATTGTTTTTAGAATGTTCTTTTGTGATGCACGCAAGTCTAAACTCTATATATAATATTTTTCAATTTCTGTTACAAAATTGAGAATGAACATATCATTGTTTTGCCCAACTTCTCATTACAATTATAATAATTGTTACTTAATAAATATTTAAATGCCATGTACGACGTTAGAAACCTTTTTGAAAGGTTTGATGCGAGATATCTTGTACTTCGTACACAATAAGTACACCATTTTCTCAGCGTCAAAATGTCATCACAGGAACAAAGACTAAATGTTCATCACTAAAGATGATCTAATTTCTTTGTGAACCAAAGTATATCAATATATTACACAATATCAGTAAACTAAAAATACCCCAAGCGGTATTCAACAACAAAAGACAACGTTTATTTCCAAATCAGAATTATACGCTGTAACAGTTTCGTGTAACAAAACTAGCTTAAGACTGGCACTGGTTCAGGAAAAATCAGCGAGAATCGTGAACAATTTCTCGCATACTCACTATATATATTACGTTCGGCGTGCAGACAGGACGTATACCACCAAAATAAAAAGGTGTACCTTGAAAACAAGTTCTCGGAATCCAAAAACTGTCTTATTCGGTATTAGAAAATAATATTTTTCTACTCGCGTTTCAATAAGGGAACGTTCTTAAGCTAAAGCGCTTAAAGCGCATATTTGTGTGCTTTCGTATTTTCGATCTAGAGAGTACTACATTTTTACTGGTGCGAAAGTACGAAAAGGAAGTTAGAATTAACTTTTTTTTGAATTCCACTCCCACGAAAAGGACATCGAATTGAAAGCGGGGACGAAATAAACCTGTTAGCAACCTGAGAAATAAAGGATCGCGATGTCACGTGAACAAAGAGATGAGGGCACTTGGGTATGAGAGGATTAGGAGACACTGACATGGTCCAATTCTTGTTCGCGTTGAGGTAACAAGAAATAACTCTCCAAAATTGCTCTTCGCATGTTCTGTGCAATGAACCTTTCCACAAACCCGTCTAGCACCAATAAATGGCCAAGACGTTATGCTCCGATTTTAAACACAGTGTCACTTCAAAGCCATGAGCTGGATGGAGAGAGGGACACAGTCATTCAATCGGGATCTTCGAATTCTTAAATTTTTGATATTGGAGCTCCCGATTTAATGACACGCCCCCATCTCCGTCCAGCTTATGACCTTGACGTGGCAGTGTGTTTAAATCGGAGTACAGTAAGTGCACGTGCTTGGGCGAGAGAGCGTCGAGGCGAGAACAAAGTGCAATGAACCTTCCACAAACCCGTCTCGCACCAGTAAATGGCCACGAGGTTATACTCTGATTTTAAACACAGTGTCACTTCAAAGCCACGAAATGGATGAAGAGACGGTCATTCAATCGGGATCTTTGACGGCTTAAAATTGGAGCTCCCGATTTAGTGACACGCTCCCATCTCCTTCCAGCTTGTGACCTTGACATGGCAGTGTGTTCAAATCAGAGTACAGTAAGGGCTTGTGCTTGGCCGGGAGAGTGGTCGCGGCGAAGGCAAGACCAAGGACAAGGGGGAGGGGGGTTGTTGAGGACGCTAGGGGCTGACGGTGAGGACTTGCTCGGTCGTACCGGGGCGGTGGCCCTGGCCGTAGGACGGGCGCTGGGGCGCCTCGACGCCGCCGCGCCGCTGGTCGCACTTGGTGCCCTTGACGAGCAGGCGCACGGGCGCGCGCAGCACGCGGAAGTTGAAGTCCGTGGGGTCGAGCCCCGACCCCATCAGCCGCTGGAAGCGCGACGTCAGCAGCCACACCTCGGGCGCGCCGTCGCGCCCCGTCACCACCTGCGCACACAGCCACGCGTTGGAGGTCACGGATCAGGGAGTTAGTGCATGCCATAATGGCAGCTCTATCGATCTTTTGCGCATGCGCAGATGCACTAAAGTGGTCTTGCACTAAAGCTTGGGAATTAGGGAGTTTGTGCACGCCAAAGCGTCAGAACTCTCGATCTGCGCATGCGCAGATGCACTAAAGCGGTCTTGCACTAAATCTTGGGAATTAGGGAGTTTGTGCACGTCGAAGCGTCAGCACCGTCGATCTTCTGAGCATGCGCAGATGCACTAAAGCGGTCTTGCACTAAAGCTTGGGAATTAGGGAGTTTGTGCATGTGTCAGCACTATCCATCTTCTGTGCAGATGCACCAAGTGGTGCGAAACGTGATCTGCGCATGCGCAGAAGATCGCGTGTGTTTTAACATCCGAGGTGGCACAAACTTCCTATTATTCATTGTACAGTACCGGCAGCATATAAGCGACTTTAACAGTTCGATGCGCTGCTATCACACGTTACTACGAACATGGTACCACGTACAAGACGGAAAAATGTAATCATTACACATTAACACTACCGACAGGCACGATGACACGTCTTGATATCATGTTCGTAATCTTTTCACAATATAACCTTATCGCCTCCGGACATCGAGTCAAATGAACCGCCAAAGCTCCCCTTGCTGTGGAAAGAAAACACCACGCTGAGTCACCTTGCTTTCGAGGTCAGCATGAATTGAATTGAATTGCCTTAATGCCTTATTTTACGTGGGGAGACTCAGCCATTGAGCCTGCTCTTCCGTCTACACGGCAAATTTCGCTACGCTCCTTTCACGAACTAGCAGAGAAAGAAGGTATTTCTTGGGCGAGAAACATGCGGTTTCAATTTAGCTCATTTAGGCTTGAAGATCATTTACATGCAAGTAAATCTACTAACATGGGACAGCCGACTTTACTTCCCGTCCTAAGGAAGGCGTACGCAGGATTTTTTCGCCCTTAAAAATCCACGGCTTCGATCGGGTTTGAACACGCCAACTTGGGTACAACAGTCCGGTACGCTAACCGTTACTCCAACGCCGCCGCAACGTGGCGTACCAAGCGACAAGTACTCTCAGTCGCTTATACTCTGTCGGTACTGTAGGAGCGTGAACGACGTAGGCAATCCCTCCCGTACGTTAATACATGATTAGAATCAGTTGTATCCACTCCCTGCTAGAACGTGAAATCCAGCGCCGACGTACACGTCGGCTTGCGTGTTTCCCATCTCCAGTTGTCTGTCCCAGCAGAGCACCGTCCCACCCGCCTCAAGCACGAAGTTCCCCATAGGTGTCTCGGCATGTAAGATATTGTGTTTGTTTGTTTGTTTGTTTGTTTGTTAGGCTGTGTTTGACTGAATAGGGGACAATGATAAAGGAAAAATTGCACTCGGTCCGTGGCTCGCTTGTTAGGGTACTGATCCTGCGTTCGCCTTGTGTAGCTAAGGGAAAGAACACGGAAATCTACCAATCACGGTAGTTGACCGCTAGAATTCTCCTCCAGACAGCGGTCGAATTCGATCCCGGTAGAGCTAGGTTCTAAACTCTTCTAGGTTTTTTGGATGATGAACATACTTTAATACTATCTGTAACCGACATAAAAAAGCACACTTCTCATAAACTGCGAAAATGTTTACAAACATTTGAAAAGAAAATTTCCACTACAGATATTTAATTATATTCCAAGGTGTATTTGAAGTCTCGCTGCTAATGTGCATCAGGAATATTAAGCGATATCTCCACGACAATTAACATACCTGTACTTTCACAATCAAGTTCCGTTAAATGCACTTCAGAAGCAAATTGAATAATAACCTATATTTATAATGCAATTATAATTTATGTTGTTAAGCTTAGAGTAATGAAAAAGTTATGATTTAGTAATAACGCGAAAGCTACTTTAAAGATTGTTTCTGATCCATAAATAAGAATATAATTGCAGTGTGTTAGAGGCGCAAAAAGAAGCATAAATAGTTCTGCGGTATTCTAACGGTATTGTGAATATTCATGTGCATTACATAAATGGCTTATGATGAGTTTCAATCCCTTCCGGCAATACGAAAGAAAAGTGGTATTAGATAGAGGCGTCTAGAGTGGAGGACAAGTGAAGTAACACGCTCGAGGCCCCGACTTAATAAGGACCCGAACATTTTTTCAATAAAATGTAAAGAATTTCTTTAGTCTTGTACCTTTAAATCAAATTAACCGCCTTAAGTTATTTCAGCTGTATGTATAAAGTAATTCTATTTGAAGATGAGGAGGCTGCGGAACTTTTGTTTTAAATAAGTCCCCCCCCGTGGATTTACTGCCTTAGACTTTGTTTTTTCTTGGCTCTTGCCCTTGGTGTTAGAAAGTAAGTGAGAGACAGTAGATTCGCAATCGAGAAAGAGGCAGGCAGAGCAGAGGTGTAAACGAAGGAGACAGTTGGAGCTTAAATAGAGAGAGATAAAAGAAGAAGAGGAGAGAGAGAGAGAGGAGGACGAATAGATAACGGAGAAGAGGACGTAACAGTAACGAGAGAGGACGAAGGGGGAGACAGATAAGACGGAGAGAGGACGAGCAAGATAACGAGAGAGGAGAGACAGATGACGAAGAGAGCAGATAGACGAGAGACGGGAGAGACTGATGACGGAAGAGGGACGGAGACAGATAGACGGAGAAGAGGACGGAGACAATACGCGGAGAGAGGGACGGAGACAGATAGACGAGAGAGGGACGGAGACAGATAGACAGAGAGGACGGGGACAGACAGAATAACGCGAAGAGAAAGCATTAAACAAATGGTGAAAGCACATGCGAGCGTAAACGAGAGAGAGTCAGAAGTGGCAAGATGCGAAGGCAGGGGAGTAGAGACATGAAACAAACTTAGCATCGAAAGAAACCGCGACGCGGTGCGGGGGCGTAGCTACCTTGAGGCCCGACGCGAACTGCAGCGCCCGGTCGTCCTGGTCGAGCTCGACGAGGCTTCGCGCGTTGTACGGGGAGCCCGTGGCGGCCACCCAGCAGTTGAGCGAGTTGCGCGCCAGCAGCGAGAAGAAGAGCACGCCGTGCGGGTCCATGGCCTCGGCCGCGGCCTGCGACGGCCGCTCGCCCTCCGACAGGCGGAAGAGGCCGCGCGCGGCGTTGGCGCCGTCGGCGAACAGCGACGCGTTGCGCAGCACCCCGGTGCTCACCCACGATTCGCGCACCGACGCCAGCGAGTGGAAGTACAGGCGGCGCTCGCCGCCCTCCTGCGGCAGCGCCGGGCTCAGCGCCAGCCCCAGCACACCTGCAACCATCACGGGCCCGCGGGTTACACGTGAAACCCTTTTTTTAAATTAAGAGACAGAAAGACAGATGCAGACAGAGAGAGAGAGAGAGAGACAGACAGAGAGAGAGAGACAGACAGAGAGAGAGAGAGAGAGACAGACAGAGAGAGACATACAGACAGACAGAGAGAGAGAGACATACAGACAGACAGAGAGAGAGAGAGTCATACAGACAGACAGAGAGAGAGAGAGTCATACAGACAGACAGAGAGAGAGAGTCATACAGACAGACAGAGAGAGAGACATACAGACAGACAGAGAGAGAGACATACAGACAGACAGAGAGAGACATACATACAGACAGACAGAGAGAGACATACATACAGACAGACAGACAAACAGAGAGAGAGACACAGACAGACAGACAGACAAACAGAGAGAGAGAGACAGACAGACAGACAGACAAACAGAGAGAGACAGACAGACAGACAGACAAACAGAGAGAGACAGACAGACAGACAGACAGACAGACAAACAGAGAGAGAGAGAGAGACAGACAGATGCGTAAACGAGAGTATTTTTTTTTATTTTCATCACTTTCATAGTTACATCACTTTCATATGCATTGTATGACTTACAAATATTCTTATTACCTATCTAAAAACTAACTCCAGCTACAGGAAGGGGCAGGAAGCTTCAATCTGCGCCTACTATTCACAATTGTTGGAAAATGTGTTTAGGAAGGCATTTAAAGGGTAACGGTTTTTTATTGATGTTGGAGTATAGTCTGTTGAGGCGAGGTTGTAGTGGCTGATGTGTAGTATTTTGTGGTATTTGGTAGAATTGATATTTGAATAAATGTTATTGGGAGATGGGCTATGTGTTTGATGATGGACACGTGAAACTTATCCCAGGTCCCGATTTTGTACTGTACTTCCTTCAAAACAAATGAAGTATGCACAGAAATCTTCTTGTTCCGATTAAGAACTAATTTATACCTAAATTAAACAATTTTCTACCGATGCACAAAATCACAAAATACAACACTAAAGACTGGGTACGCTACCTTAACGTTAAGTTAGTATACCGACACAAGATAAACGCATGAAAAACCAAAACTTTATGTACCAGAATTTTGTTCTAATTAAGAACCTGGATGGTAGAGGGGGCTAGAGTGTCTGACGACTCAGCGCCTCGGTGGGGAGGGTCGCGGGTTCGAGTCCCGCCGTGGGCATGAGTGTACCTTATCTTTCATGTTTGTGAGTTTACTAACCACAGACCGAGGAGCCCGAATGTGTTTCTAGTGTAAAGGTGAATATGTAACCTCATAAAGGACATGGTGGGTACCCGGCGCCGTTTGTCGAAATCGGCACCCGTGAAGCTGGAAAAGCCCCAGGGATAAAAATAGACTTCTAATTCAAATAGATTCGCTGCAGGTTATTTCTCCTTCAGGTAGATTTTCTTTGAAATAAGAGCTCCCGTTGATCCGTTGCCCCAGACCTCTTGTTTTATCTACATGCGAGTGTAAGTAGGGTTGGAAGACAGGGAGGCGTTCACGTTCATAAAATATATTGAACAGCGTGAAGAATTGTTCGCGTAATTAGCTTGTGTAATCACGTGATTTGAATCGTGTACGATATAATTCAAGTGATCACGATACGGAACATATTCCCAACTTTGCAGTTTCCTATATTGCCTTGTTGCACCATCATGTTGATGGTCAGGCAGCACCAGTCTCACATATGCGAATTAAGAGGTATGGCACTATGATCATTTAGTCCTGATAGCAAGCTCGAAACAATTTCTATATCATAGTCTAAGAACCAATTTTGTACAAAGCGCTTGTAAGATTTAAAACGATTCCGGTCACGTGGTTTCCTCTAAGGTGCATCATAATGTTTTACGATAGCGCTGTACGAAAGTTCGTGTTGCCCGTCCTCTCCACTTTTCAAGGCATCAATGATAATCATCTGCGAAACCTAATCGTAAGTCTCCACATCGGCCGAAAGCCTCAACAGTCTCCACGTGGAGACGTCCCATCGAAGAGGAGGCGAGAGCAAAGAGGCAAAGGACCAAAGTGTCGAGGGACGGAGATGGGGCGGAAAAGCAGTAGGCGCTATAGTTTGTAATTTCGTATTGTATTGCAGCTCACCTCTGAACACTACAAAGCGAGAAAAGCCACATGGCAGTCACCTCATAGGAAGCATTGCACACTGCGGACGATGCAACGAACCGCACGTGGCAATTTGGTTGTGCAAGGAAAGAGACGTGAATGTTCAAATAAGGCTTAATGTTTATTTATTCACCTGCGCGCACTTAGTATTTGCATGAATCATGGTGAAAATGTTGGAATAAAATGGTTTTTTGAAAATCACGTAGGTTGCAATTGTGAAAGACGCGCCTGTTGTGTAGTTTCTTAATTGTAAGAAATTTCAAGTAAATGAATCTCGTTATACCCATACAGCAAATATAGGCCGCTTAAGTTTGTATAACTCTTCAACTGATGCTTTAAAATACTGATGAAATGTTGAAATAATACCTAAAGGACATTATCTGCGGTAAACTTTAGCCCTATAATCTAAGCGGAATACGCTACTCTACATTTCCCAAGGTGTCAAAATAACATGGACCTTTAGTCACCCAGATATATTTAGGATTACTATTTGAAATATATTATGTAATATACGTTAACAAACGTACTTATAAAATGGAAAATGATAACGAGATTAATGTTGTACAAATAGTGGTTACTTGGCAGTTAAACAAATGGTATAAACGAACCACTTTCTGAACCTAATAAGGGACAGACGTATCTGCGGTAAACATTAGCCTTATAATCTTAACGGAATAGGCTACTCTACATTGCCCAAGATGTCAAAATAACGATCTTTAATCACCCAGATATATTTAGGAGTATTATTTAAAATATATACTGTAATATCCGTTAATAAATATTTATAAAATTGAAAATTATATAAATTAATGTTGTTAAATAGTTGTCACTTGGAAGTTAAAAAATAGTATAAACGAACCACTTTCTGAACCTAATAACGGGCAGACTTCCCATTGACAATTGAAGCGAGAGGTTCCCGCCGGCCCCAGAGCCTTTCCTCGCAGCGTCCTTCACGTGGCGAATTTTTATTTGACGCTCTTTAGCCGCGGACAAACACTGGCTCGAATGCACCGACCGCGTGTTTACTACGGTTCCGGAATTTTCCCGCTCTGGCGCCCGCGACCTCGGCCTCGCCCTCGGCGCACCGCGCGTCTGCTTTGTTCGGCCGATGACGCTCGCGTTGCTCACTTGTTTGCCGCAGCTCGTTCCGCGGTACGTCCCAAAGAGGAAAGAAATGTCCGTGCAGTTAGCATACCTACTTATACAAAATTGAAAACGAGTATCCCAGAATTTTGTACCAATTAAGAACTAATTTATACCCAAATTTAAAAATTGTTTACCGATGAACAACATCAAAATATGCAACACTAAAGAGTAGGTACTAACCAAAGAAAAACGCATGAAAAATAAAAACTTAAATGTACCAGATTTTGTTCTAATTAAGAAGCGTAATTTAACTCAAATTTAAAATTTTTCTACCGATGCACAACATCAAAATATACAACACTAAAGAGTGGGCACGCTAACTTAACGTTAGGTTAACGTACACACTCTTTAGTGTTGAATATTTTGATGTTCGCATCGGTAGAAATTTTTTAAAATTAGGGATAAATTAATTATTAGTTAGAACAAAATTCTGGGATACTTTTTTTCAATTTTTGAATAAGTGGGTTTGCTAACTTTACGGACATCCCAAAGACGTTGGGATACAATGAAACTAGACTGACTGAGAGAGCGCTGTTGTTGCGGACTAATTTGAAGGCCGTCGTTGGTGCGAAAACGTGAGTACCTCATAGACTCCTTGCGTTTGTTATAGGAATCCGTTAATTGGTTCTAATAGTGACATTTTCTTTTCGGTGCGCGTATGAATGAAAATATGTGATATAACATGGTTAAGACTTGTTCGACATGCATTAAGTACATGATGAAATTCATTGTTCCAAATTCACGTTCACACAGTTTGACTCTTCAGAAGAAAATATTACGAAATGCACATCTGTATTGTTCCTTAATCAGTAATTAACTGTAAATGTTCAAGATATTTGTTGTGAAAACTTGCATATTTATATTGCTAAAGGAAAATGGCACCTGGCATAGAAAACATATTTAAGGATTACACAGCTTAAGTTTCAGTTTTTCATTTTATATATTTATTTCTGTTACCCTCTTCCCGAAACAACGATAACGATGAAATTGAGCGTAATTGCAGAGTCTGATTTCAAACCCGCGCGCAAATCATCGACTTCAATGACGGACACGCTCGGGCTCAGTACGGTTGACTTTGAAGAGGATCGGAAAAGTGGGAAGGAATTAATTTTTCGAAATTAGCGAGACAGAAAGATTATGTAATATAATTAATACTCAGGTTATGTATTTTTTAATGTAAATGCGAAGTAATGAATTTGAATAATATGTATAACATAACAAAGTATGTCTCCTTCCCTATCTTTTCAAATCTTCTTTCTTGTGAAGTTGTGTCTTAAGACAGTTAACGAAATTTGGTCTTTCGCCACCATTGCCATGCGTTTGCGCCATTTTCTGACGTCTACTGAACTTTTACCTCGAATTGACTTTGACTTGACGTCATGTTCTTTCCAAACACTCTGATACCTCTCGTAAATATCCTAGGCTGTGTTATACAATATTTTACATTTCATTTAGTTAATATTTGGGCAAAACGAATGAATCTGCAAGTCAAATTTATAGCGTATTTATTCAAAGTGTGTAGAAGGCAAATTATGACTTTCCTATTGGTACCATCTTAAATACAATTCTGGTTTCTTTGCGTCTGCTCGATCAAGATCCAATTCCGTATTATTTTACACATCATTCAAGTTTTGTTCTGTACTTATTTCGATTTTTTTCATATTATCTTTTTCTTCTTTAGAAAACATTTCTGGTGTTTCATTTTGCGCCGATAGTATTCTCGACCTTGTGATGGGTTTATTCTCCTGGGT
This sequence comes from Gryllus bimaculatus, assembly GCA_017312745.1. Classification (NCBI taxonomy): domain Eukaryota; kingdom Metazoa; phylum Arthropoda; class Insecta; order Orthoptera; family Gryllidae; genus Gryllus; species Gryllus bimaculatus. The sequence continues at coordinate 6,264,993 of BOPP01000068.1, read as the reverse complement.
GTAGTTCTTTCATTCTTCATTTGTTCACTTTTATCCTGAACTTCGATCACTGTTACTTATTCTCTTGTGAGTGAAATCTCTCTCACAAATTACATGTTGTTCGAATTTTGGTTTGCCGGTTACTCCAGTTCTCAGTGGGCTAGTAGCTCCTCATATTTATTTGCAAAATTAATGTCATTTATTCTTCAAGCTTTTAATTTCCATCCTGGTTGGGTGGTGACTTCATAACTCCCACTAAAAAGAAATGTTATTTTATCGCTCATAACTTCCAGTGCGTATTACTTTCTGTTATTGAATTCAAGAGAAACACGTGCAATGAAGATAGTTTTTGTATATCCAGTGAGTTTTAGATGAGGTCGTTTTAACCATTTAGACGAATATTCCGCACAGTTCTGTACATATAATTAGAACGTTTTAGTTTAGTTGTAGTTCAACGTTGCTGAAAAATACGAAATGTAATTAATATTATATATCGTCATTTTAATATAATAGTATTTCCATTATTACAATGCGACTGGAACCTAAAGATCAAAAGATTGAACACACATTGTTCCTGAACGTAGTTCGCGTTTTAATAAGAAAATGGATACTCGGTTCTCAGACCATTGATGTACATGAATCAAATACCCCATTGTGTTTGCAATAAGAGGGTATTGAACGCGGAAGTGACAGTGACCTTAAGTCATGTTTTTTTTCCGGGAATGCATCTTCTCGTGAGACCCTCCATTATCTGAGGTCTGTGAATTTTCTGCGAGGACAATGCATCCATGCTGCATGCAATAGAAGAATCATTGCAAAATCCCGTGTTCTATGTGAATTGGTATGAAGTAATGATTTATGATGGTTCATGTATACGGCTTAACAATGCAAAGGAATTTTCTCCTTGAAGTTTCGGTGTCACCACTAATTACATACGATAAATTCTGATGGATCGCGAACTAATGTAACTATTCACTCGCGTGCACATAATATAAAAGACCGGTCAATTCATAATTATAAGCTATAAATAACTACAAGTGATGCAAGTGTGCTTAAACAATAACAAGAAAAGCTAAATATTTTGTTTTTATAATGTCCAATTGTGTTGAATACTATTTTTGAGAACGTTTAACTTCATTACAAGATAATTTCTATGCGAAACGCTTTATGTTCATTGATTCAAATAATAAGAAAATTTCAAATCATATGATGTTTAAATATAGATATTTTCTTGCGAGTTGTTGAATCCATTTACTTTCAAAATGTTCAAAAATATTACATTCTTGTTCTTAGTAGATAATTGCTTGACGTGTTTACAGACCGTGGTTATGTGTAAATCAGGTTACTGCTACTGCACTCGGTATTATTGCAAATAATTAGAAGCAAGACATAATAACATTTAATACATTAAAATCACTCTCCTGGAAATCGTATCTCAACACCAAATATATTGCCTTTCTCCACATGCTGCCAACCATCCACAACTTCAGTGACAATGAACACAGCTGTACTTTACGAACAGATAGTGCGCGAGGGCGTCATTGTCTTCAAAACTTCATTCAGAACGAACAATGGGTTTGAGAAGTCTGAGAGCTGGAATTCAGTTTCGGAGAGGCAAACTTCTGCTCGTTATAACATCTTCAACCCATGTCATAGATCTTACTCTTCTTGAGAGACCCTTCATTATCTGCGGTCTGGGAGTTTTCTCCTAGAGCAATGCTCCTGCTTGCTATAGGAGATCCTTTGTAGAACCCCGTGTTGTATGTGAACAGATGCCAAGTACTGATTTACAATGGTTCGTGTCTTCGGATGCCTATCTCGATACTCATCTCAATAGGGTTTCCGTAAAATATTCTTTTATTCAAGAGCATATGCTGTGATGGTCTCTTTCCTTTCATAGAAACGTTAAAGATTGCTTTCATTCTCTTCTTAAATATCACATACTTACTGGTACTTCTTTTGACTGATGGAACAATAATAAGTAAATATACCAATGAATGAATTTCCAAGTTTTACAAAAATAGTTCATTTGTGGCGAATGTAAAAATCAGAGTTATATGATAACCCCGTAAGGCCATGCGGTAGAATTTAAAATATTACCAGCAATACGAAGATGTCAGTGCGCACGAATCAGAGATATCTGACATTAGTCCCAACAAACAAAAATAACTAAAACTACACAAAACAAACAAAACTACAGAAAATAAAATTACAAAGAAATACATTAAAAATAAAAATGAATAAGCATTAAAAATACGCAAAAAATAAAAATACCTCAAAATAAATCGTTTAAATGTAGGATTTAATGAGCTTTTTACAGCCTGTTTTTAAGGTGCAGCGCGACGGTCGAGGTTCTCTGCCTCGCACACGTGACGCTCAATTGTTTTGCCCTTGACCGCTCCGCCGAGAACGCCGCGTGACTGCGCGCCACACCTCCCATTCCCCCCCCCCCCCTCCACAACGTGCTCTGCCATTTCACCTTCTCAATCGCCGCCGACACAGCCGTACAATTTTCTTGTTTCCCAGGTCGCCTTTCTTTTTATTGCGACGCACGTTCGCGTTTCGCATCCTGCAACTCTCCACGCGACGTCAGGCTTAACGAAAATCTAACAACAACAACCTGTATTTACGAAAATGTGGGAGATGCTGGGATTCCCTAATGACAAGGTGCATTTATCACCATGCATGATGTGCTGAAAGTGTCTTAACAATTTTTGATGGGGTAGGAAAGTAATTGCAAGAAGAAAGCCGAGAACATGGTTGAGGAATTTGCCATAGATTATACATTATCTAATTAAATTATTCACTATCCGCGTGATTCTACCGAATTATAGCCAGACAATTTAATACAAATCTATGGCCAATGAGCAATTTAATATGAGTGTTTTTCATTGTCCGGCATATTATAAGTAGCTAAAGAAGAAGGTTTTCTTCTAAAATAAAATTCAAAATGATAAATTGAAGATATTAGCATTTACTTTTTACGCAAATTTTTCTATTTAATACAAATAATATTTTGTTGCTCAACAGTGTTAACTACCCAAATACACTGTTTTATCAGTTGTGATTGCGCATAATATGACAATAAGTTTCAATGTATAACTTTGTGAAAAAATATTCGTAAGTTTCGCGTCGTGAAACAAAATAAGATATTAATTTCACTTAATATTTTTGCCAACAGATGCCAATTGAGAATATAAATTACAATGTTGCGTTCAATAATGAGTTAACAAGCCTTTTTATTGAATATTCACGTGCGTTAGCCTGTGAGGCTTTTGGCAGAAGTTTGAAAAATGAGTTAACGAGTCTCCACTACAAACTTCAGCGGTATTGTTTTTGGCGATTCGACGTTCGGAGAGACGACGCGCTATCGTTTTTGGAGTTCAGCCTGAAATGCTGAGAATTACATGCTCGCTTGGAAAAGGCAACACGAGTAAACATGAAAGGTCGCGAAATTTATTGATTACATTCTTTTCTGGATCTAGCTGGATTTATATTATTTTGTAAGTTTATATGTTGAAATGCGGTCGGAACTAGGTATGTGTAAACGACATTCAATACAAAATTTATACATTAACACTGAAATCATTGTTAAGTTACTGCATCCTATAAACCGTGAAAACAATAAAAAAAAATGTCACCGATTAACTATGAATGTAAACTTTCGTATCCTTTAGCTACTGTAACAGCCAATGTTTCTATTTTCCGTACAATTCACATTATGTTGTTATAAACAAACCCAAGCATGACAAACTAATTCTTGCAACATAACATAGCACGAATTATTCAATACTAGTTGTTTCTATTGTTTATCTGTGGTCATTTACCGGACTGCAATATATTAGAACGAATTCGTTGTCAAATCTCATAATGTTAATACCTGAACTGTACATCTCTTTATATTCTTTGTTTCTACGTAGAGTATGCTGCGTGGGCATCAAACGAAACAACCTCACTCTAGAAGAAATTCCCCTATTTTGATCATTTTTGCAGACAGTCGTGTCCTCTTGCCTCTCAATTTTGAAATATGTCGGAGAATGGCATTACACATAGTTGTGTTCTTTACGTTATCTGCCTAATGTCTATTTCCCGTAAAGCACGCCAGTATATACAAGTTTTATAAAACTGATATGCAAGGATACGGAGTAAAAGTGAATTTCTGCTCTATGTTAAGCAAGCACGCATGTAGTACATAGAAATACCCACGCGAGCACACACACATAGACACACACACACACACACACACACACACCATTCCATACAGCCTGACTCATACATTAAAGTTTCTGACTCCTGATAGTCAACATTAATTGCAAGGATTAATTATATTTACCGTATTATTCTGGTCCTTTGTTTCTTTCCCCACGACCCGCACAACTTTTGTAATGAATGCATTCGCAGAATAGCACTGTTGAAACAGTGCAAAACTAAGCAGGGAAGTAAAGTAACCAGCGTAACCTGCAGGAAACAGCACAGGCGCCCAGAAGGGGGAAGGGGTTACTGGAGCAACTCGCTCTAGGTCCGGACTTAATTGCGACCCCGATTATTTTCACCCCATCACACATACACACACATACACACACACACACACATATAAACACCCCATTTATTTCGCACATTAAAACCTTAAAATGTTGGGTTACTTCTAATTCGCTATAAATGTTTACATCTGCTTTCATAGAAATTGAATGAATATATTACTTTGATTGGGTGACGTATTTTGTTTAAATAAGTGGCCCCCGTTCAATCTACTCTACTTTTTTGCCTTTTCTTCCACGGCCCTCCTTCCTCTGGGGGGCACCCCTCCTCCCCAACGCCACTCACCCGTCCATGATGGTCAGAGCGGTGCCCGGCGACGTTACAGGTCCTGGAGTCGGGTACGGTAGCAGTACTTGTGTTGACCGCTGCCACATACGCTGTCGTTGTACAGGTCGTAAAACGACGAGGCCGACTCTGTGACGTCGGCGACGTAGGCGAAGGCCGACCGCACAGGTTGGCGTCGGCGCCGCGCACCGTCCACCCCACCGTCACCTGGCAGCGACGCGGCCTGCAGCACTTCGTCCGGGGAAGTCGTGGCGTTCTTGAGACGCAGTTGGTTTCCGCCCGCGCAGGATCGATACACCATCCAGCTTGGCACGGCAGATGAGCTCTCGATAGGCCGCGACAGGAGATGTTCCATTGCGGCCTCCGTGTCCAGCGCTCCAACGACGCCCGCACCGGCCTGTCCACCTGCGCCATGCCATACTCGAACGCGCGCGCACGGTCAACCACGCGCACGCTGTGGCCGGGAAGCGATTATCGGGGCGGGTAAATGTGACATGAAACGCTCACAATTAGAGTTTTCATTGTGGAACATTAAGGACACAGGCAGCCGCCGTAAATACTTCCTTCATAGTGCAAGAACCGAACTGACGTAGTCTTGCAAATCATATCTAGTCTGACAATCATCTGGTTCAGAGGTGACCGAACAGTAGGTTACGACAGAGATACACGGTTCTATCACTTTATCACATCGTCTAACTAATTTACGGTGAAGTTTGGAACAGGAGATTCATATATCAAATCATTAAAAGCAAGATGCTGTAGAGCGCGATTGCTAGGTGGTCCCAGGTGTGTAGGGTGGGTTCGTAGGTCATGGCTAATTAGACTATCCGTAGCGTGTGGGACCATCGCATGAATCGATTAGACAGTTCTAGCGAAGGAGATCTTAGGAAGGAATTTAGGTTCAGATGTGCGACTTGAGTTCTGAGGTTGTGAGTATCGGGTAGACTGTTTTGTAGCATAATTTGTAGTACGGATCCTGGTTCGGTAGGGTGGGAAGATAAATAGTTAGTCGAGGTGTCTGTGCGTATGTGATGTGGGATATCTCGATGAAACGCATGTATGTATGTAGAATGTCAGGACCTGTCACTTTCATATGAAGAGAGGGGAAGGGAATTCGTTAAGGTCGATGGGATTAGGGTTCGGATGATTGGTGAGGTAGGAACGGATAGGGTGAGATGGTCATAGTAGTTGAGATGCGTAGGATGGTAGTCGGATCGGGACGAATCATAAATAAAGTGAGAGTTCCTGAAATCAGGGGATTGTGGATCGAGGGAACGCAACGGATAGTGAATAATAAAAGGACCGGATCCAGGCCGAGGGGCAATGTTAGGCGGATAGGAAAGGCAAAACTTTAGGCGGTAGGATCTAGCGGATAGGAAAGGCAAATCTTTATGGCGATAGGAAAGGTTAAAAGAGGAGCAACGGTTAGCGTGAATGGAGAATGCAATCGAGTATAGTTGAGTTGGTGATAGGTTGTCGCATCGCGCAGGGGATGGAAACAGCTGATCGGCTGTCCTTGCAGTGCGTGATGGCGCCGGCGCTCGTTGACATTGGGTGGCGCCAGCCTCACGCATGCGGAAAGACAGGAAGGTGAGAGGCGTCGACAGTCCCCTGCGGCTTCACACGCCCAGTCGGGGTAGGCCTGAGCAGCGGCGCCGAGCCGTGGGCTGCCCGGCACGTAAGGCGGGCCTGCGCGCGCGGTCCTCCACCACGTCGCCGCGTCGTGGGGCGTGCCCGTTGAGCGCGGCAGGCGTCACGAACACGCGCTGCCCGCTCTCTGTCGTAGAAAACAAGAACGACTGCTCTACAACGCGAAAAACGAACAGTTTCATAAAATAGTTAGAAACCGTGGGATCTGGCTGTCCGGGTGACGGCCCGTCGGAGGAGTGTTGCCGATGTTTTCGACATCTTTTCGTGGTCTTCCTCAAGGGCAGGGCATACCGCGTCGAAAGCTGTGTTGCCAATGTTCGACCATCTTGTCTTGTGCCTTCCTCAGCATGGAATACCGCACGTCGAAAGCTTGTTGCGATTTTCGCCGTCTTGTGTTCTTCCTCAGGGCGGGCTTACCCCGCGTCGAACTTGTTGCCCGACAGTTTCGACCATCTGTCGGCGGTCTCCTCGGGGCAGGAGCATACCACCCCTGAGGAAGACCACGCAATATGGTCCGAAACGTGGCAACACAGCCTTCGGACGCGGGGCGTCATCCGGGACACCAAGATCACGCACAATGACTTGCTGGCCACGGAAGCCTACGACTTCAGTTAACGAAACACGTTCACGTTAATTTGTAAAGTTTGTCAGATTTGTAAGTTGTTTAATTCGTAATGTTAAGTTAGTGTATTCTGCCCAAGTCTGCCAACTATTGCAAATTATTAATCAAATCTAATCTAATTAATACTGCCGATTCCCAATTATATTCCCTCCAATTGAAAATCGATAATCACGAATTATGGCTGTTTGATATCTCAACGGGAATGGACGGAACTAAATGGAAAGTAATATTACTAGTAACGGCTCTGAAGACTCATCGTTATTACTAGGGGTGAAATTTGGTATTGCATTTGTTGTTGTTTTTGTGTTGTGTTCGTTAAATAATAGTATTATTTAATGAAATATTTAGTAATATATAAATCAAATATGAAAATGTCGAGTCATATCCTCTCAGAAACAATACAAGAAATTGATATAGTTCGTTATAGTACAGACGCTGTGATCAATGCGAGATAAGTTTACACACCAAACATTGAAGAGTCATTAATGATTGGCAATCGTACGGCCTCCGGTAGAGTATAAATGCTAAAAATATTAACCGAACGTGATTGAAATAAGGAAATAACCCCGCAACACCACAGTAACAAGACCAGGAAAATAGTTATATTTAGTGTATAGTTTCACAAACTCTCGTGACCATCAGATAAAAAAATAATCGAGAAAATTCGCATCATTAGTCAAGGACAAATTCGTACGAACATGTCATCATGTCTCGTAAATATACTATTTTGTGTATACCAGCAATTATAAACCGACCATCCCGTTGCTAGAAATCGTTCATAAAAAGGAATTTTATGCGCTACACATGGCATTTTACTGGCATACCCTGTCCTCGCCACCTTCTTAAGCGCTCGTTTTCATCTCACCGTGCTAAATCCCTGCACTACGAGCTCCCTGTCAAAATATATTTTGTTGCCCACCTAAAAAACGCTAAGAAGAAACTTGTTTCCAAATTCTAATTTGAGTTATTTATAAACAGTATTATCTGTATATAGAAATGGGTATACAATTGTCTTATAATTCATTCCACAAATTTAAAAACTAGCTCCGGAAAGCCGATCGGTTTTAAACTTGTACTTATGCAATAAAGCAATAATATTATAAACAGGTGCTTAATATTACAGACACGCTACACAGATGAAATCTTTGTCCCCACTTTCGTACGATCACACTGGTGAATCTCATACATTGGTGACAATCAACACAAACACAAACAAAAGTGTCAGACTAAAAGATTTAACAGGTTGTTTTTAATGTACTTCAATGCGGTTGAATTCTGGGAAATCTGAAGCCAAAATGCGCCACCACCCTCTGATATTTCGAAAACCGGGCAGAGTGGGGGCGAAAAAACCAACGAAATTCGTACTTTTTTCTCGGGGCTCTTCTCAAATTAAAAAAACATGAAAACATCATTTATTACGTATGTCGTCGAATCCGAATCTGTAGCCATAATTGCGCTACCACAATGCAGTTTTTTTAAATCGCGAAAAACAACATTAAAAATAGTATATCAAACTTTCACTGTGTTTTTTTTTTCCCGCGATAAAAAAACGAATTGGTGGCAACGATTCTTGGCCTTCAGATTCGGTCACAGTGCGTCGTCTACTGAGAACAATGTTGGTCATCCTTCGGCTTACATCTCTTTTTACTTCTCGCGCCGTACGGAATTCGTCGTAAGAGAGGAAAGTTCATGTAATGTGTGAGCCAGAAAGACTCTTATGTTACACATGGCATTTTATGGCATAGCCATCGCCGACAATTTCCGCCATAAAAACCGTTTTTTTAGTGTGTGCCCGGGTGTAATCATTACGGTTTCGTAGCTCACCTCCTTGGTAACTCCACATCGCGGCACGGCGCTGCTCCACGTAGGCCCCCCGGCTGGGGGCGGATTTGGGCGGCGCCGCACGCGCAGCTTGGGAATTGAAATCCACCCAGCCCACGTGTTACAGCTCCTGCAGGGCGCGTCAGGGCCATGGCAGGCGCCGCCCCCAATCCAGCAGCAACACAGGGGGGGCACAGCGGCAGAGCAGCGGCGGCGGCGACGCAACACATGGCTGCCAGGACAACCACACGCGTGTGCACTCGCGCCTACACACTAACGGCTCTGTGAAGACGTAAGCTGACCTTGCGCTCCGCACCTCGCAACGCTGCGTCGGCGGAAAGTTAAAACGGAAATGGACACGATGCTTTTCTCTGCGCAAGTAACAATCGTATTGATAGTTGTTTCGTCTTCCCGGGGGATGATAGTTAACACCAACAGTGAACTTTACATTATACACAATGGTTAGATCAGAAATTGCTGCAGAAATTGCATTCAGCTGGAAATGTAATATGTTTGTTTAACTAAAGAAGAGGATGTTGAAGAAAAACATGTAAAGAGCTTGGCTTACGAGGTCCTAATCTCCTATGATGGTTTAGTCGCAGACGTTATTTCAATAATTCATTGCTAAAATGAGAAAACAGCTGTGCGAAGACATTCATCGATTCAGAAGCCAAAGTTAGCGAGATGCGTATAATTGGTAGAAGTTGGTCCGACATATAAAACATCACCCTTCAGTGCACTCGCTAGAATTTCAAATGGCTCTATAAACACTGACTCTAGTGAATGGAAAGGTAGTGTTCATGTTTAGAGTAACGTACTAAAGAAGGAATGTGTATTCAACAAGCAGAACTGGAGAATTCGATCACGCCAAAAATAACGATGAAAGCTAACTAAACAATATTACGACTCATCATAATATAAACTATGTTCGACATACAAAAATTAAGATCATGCATATCTGACCGCCTTCGCAATTGTAGAGTATTTTGCAGGAACACAAAGAATACCTTTCTACTGGAGCTGACGCATGGTGTGCAAGGGATCTAGTTACATGCAGTTGGAATTTCAAAGTAATCATGATAGGTAAACGCGGTAAGTTCGTAGTTAGTGACTATTCCTAAATGAAAATAAGGTTTCCTTTTTGAATTCAAATAAAAACATAATTTTGGCAGACTGGACAAATTACTTGCAGCAAATTTGTCTGGAATTTCATGCGTAATCTTTGTCGGTAGACGAGTGACAAAGAAGTGGGAGATAAATTCTTTTAAAATAAATAATTGAGAGTTTTGGGGAGGAAACACGATTATATGCTTTAAAAACTGTTGGTCGGTAAACGAATCTCTTAAAAGGCTGTATTGTAATAAAAAGAAAACAACGGAAAACTCATTTCACAATGTGTGGTAGAACTTTTGGGTAAGGTGTTTGGCCAGAAAATTATCCGATTCATACTGTTTCCGACGTATTTTGAAAGATTAGGAAGTAATATTTCAATTCTGTGCGAACACCAAACTTAAATAGTGGAGGAATTACTCTGAGTGCTAGTGAATGGTTCAATGCATACGTCTGGAGTAACGTCAAACACATCAGAAAGAAAAATAGTCCTTCTACGATACGTCTAATTCGCTCGCCGATTTGAGCATCACATTCGATCGTTGGATATCACTTACCTCGGCCCTCAGGCATATTTCATCCTCAATCATTGTTCCACATCCAACCTATGGCATAGCTTTCTCGAATGAGATTTCAAAAATATTGAAAGGTCCATCTCGTTAGACAACCTCTATATTTAAAGAAATGAGTCGTTCTGAATTTGTAGTAAAAGAAGCTGAAATCAGTGCATTATTCCAAATCGATTCTCAAGCGGTAAGATTAATATTAATATTGTGAAATAATGAAATGTTATCTGTTTTTACCAATTTGTTGTGTTGTGGTTTACGAAACGAAAAATTTATACGGAAATTTATACCTTTTTTCCTACCACTATCGCGTGCAACTTCACAGAGAACAGATGTTGAGTAAATTTGAACCATACTAATTTTTGCGTTAGAGTTCTGGTATAGATTTTAAATTAACGATCAAGGAAAATATCTTCATTTATACTTAAAAGTAAAAATAATCATTATTCGTTCAAGGTATCACTCTAGTTAAGAAATAAAGTTAACTTTATGAAGGTATACATAGTAAGTTTTCGTTATCTTTCGATTGTTGCACAACATCTAGACGATTACAGATAAACACCTGGGCAGGTAAATGCAACATTTGACTGCAATTCTCAGATAATACATTTGCGTAAAAAATATTATTATTATTATCTGCATTACAAAATTTTATGGTTTTCTTTCCACAGTTTTTGCGTTCTCGATTAAAATGCAAAAGGAAATAGCGGATTCGATCCAAACGGCATGTTACCAGTCCGGCGATGAAATATCCGAACTCGTGGCCAGTGTATTAGCCATCCAACACACATACATTATTGCATTTGTTTACTCTAAAGAACTCTCAAGCAGAAGGTTTGGTTGAAGCCATAGTATGTTTACTTATGAGTCTGTCGAACATAGGGGAATTAAGAATTGCGTACTGCAATGTAGACTGCAGTACTCTGTTGTTCGTCCAGAACAAGTCTCAGGGATCCAGTCACATATCGCCGATCATTAAAGAATGTTAAGGAACTCTTCATAGATTCATGCTTGTGGCGAATTTACCTCTTTCGACATTACATCACAAATTAATTCCAATTTAACGGGAAAAAATCATTATAACAGAATAAAACTTGCACCCCAAAACAGTGCAGAAGTATTCCTTACGACTAATTTATGAGCATGTGATAAGATTAATTAAATATATTGCCTGGCAAAATTTACGTACATATTTCCATTGTGTCGGTTACCTGGTTTATTTCCGCGCACTTTTACATCCAGACGAGAACACTGGACTGTCACCCTTTATCACACGATCTAGCTGCACATCCGCCGAGAAGACCTGCGGCGGGCACGTGACTGAACCTGCGAGGTTCTGCCAGCGCAGCTCTGCCTCCGCGGTGCCTCCGCCCTGCGCCCCCTGTCCTCAGACTGCCACGAGTGCGTTCGCGCCCGCGCTGGGATGACCAACTCCTCCGGGGAGAACACAACCTCTCGCCCGCCCCCCCCTCTCCCGCCGGGGCTCGCTCCACTCACCCCCTCCCCCCTCCTCGCCAACATGCGCCCCGCTGCGCATCCCCGTCCCCCCCGCCCCGCTCCTCTCGCTCCAACCACCCCTCCTCACCCCAAGCCCGCCCGCCCCGGGCCTCTTTCTGGCTGCCGCCTCCCGCGCCCACCCCGCCCCGCCCCGCCCCCTCGCGCCCTCTCCGCTCCACTCGGCTCGCACTCCGGCGCCGGGGCGCCCCCCGGCCCCGCCCCGCTCCACTCCGCGCCACCCCGCCCCGGCCCGCTCCGCTCGACTCCACTCCGCCCCGCCCGCCCTACTCGCGCCCCGCCCCGCTCCCGACTCGCCCCCCCGCGCTCCACTCCGCCCCGCCCGCTCACTCCGCCCCGCTCCAGACCCGCCCCGCCCCGCTCCACTCCGCCCGCCACCTCCCCGCTCACCCGCCGCCTCGCTCCACTCCGCCCCCTCCCCTCGCCCCGCTGTCGCTCGTCCGGGCCCCACACGCCGTTCGCCCCCGCACCTCCCCGCCAGACCCTCTTGCCTCGCTCCCGCCTTCCCGCTCTGCCATCCGCACGCGCGGGAAAGACACTCGGCCAGGGAAAAAATACTCCCGGTTATGGCAACTGCCTCCACCCAGCACGCCCACCGCCAGAACGCCAACGCCAACGCCACCAGGCGGACGGAGCGCCGCGGGTGGCAGCGGCCTGCAGGGAGAAAACGCAGATGCTGGTGGAGGCGGCGGGGCTAGGAGGGATGCAGGGCGGGCGAGCTGGGCGCCGCCTGCGAGGCGCGGGCGTCGTGAGGGCACAGATGCTTGCACTACGCGGGGTGGCCGGATGGGCAAGAGGTCTGGCCGGGTGAGAGGCCGAAGTGCGGGCGGCACCGCCGGGTGTGCGACTCCGTGTCTCACCCGCCGGCCCGCGGGACGATGAGACTTCGCCAAAGCTGCTTCGCGAACGCCCTAAATGGGCGAGGGTTTGGCGTTGCGTTGAGGTTCAGCACTGTTTGCAAAAGCTGGAACCTAGATTTATCAATATCACTAACCGGGTGTTGATAACTTGCTGATACGTTTTGGAAAATGTCCTATTTCTTCTCAAGAGAACTAGCCGGGAATGTCAATCGAAGTCAATCGTTTGTAATGCAGATCTCGATCTTGAGAACCACTCAGGATCCTAAGGGTGTTATATTCACGAAAGAGTGCCACGTTCCAACAATCAATACTTATATATATCATATTAAATAAATTATATTATATTTAACAACGGCCTAATGAACCACATCCAAGAAGCGAAATATAGTATAATGATTATATATATAGATATATATAGTATAGTATTAGGTAGTATAGTATAGAGTAGTGATATTATATATATATAGCGGGTATATTTCGTAGGATATACATAGAATCTCGGCTTGAAACGAATAAAGACCGGAATATGCATGAAAGTAATGAATGAAAAAGACTAGGAGACATTACATCTACTTAAAAGCGACGTTACGCGTTCTGTGACCGATCTGAACGCAACCCACTGTCCACTGAGATCATCCTCCTTTATGATTCTGAAACGAAATTATCCAATTTTTATCTCATCACCATCGCGAACTTTCCTCGCGCCGCAGACGTCCAGCGCGGGCAAAGGGCACGCGCATTTTGCGGCGGTGGTTGTTACTCTATCTCCGGCGGGCGTCGCAGACGGGGCGCGAGCGCGGGGGCGCGGGCGACGGCAGCGGCGGGTGCGGGTTGGCGACGTGGGAGCAAAGTGGAAAGCCACGGACGAAGGGGCGAGAGAAGTTTCTAGCCATGGGAGAAACCGCGGCCCCAGAGCGAGCACATGGTGGGCAAGTCCTTTGGGCAGTCCAGCCCAATGTGAGTACCGGGCTGAGAACGGGCAGATTGAGACAAACCCCCCCCCCCGCGCCCACGCAACATATGTTGTTGAATTACTCGTGGCGTTGTATTCAATGCATTGTCACTATATCTCC
>BOPP01000068.1:6173612-6248005 GCA_017312745.1 Gryllus bimaculatus | reverse complement strand
GGTCGAAACGTCGGCAACACAGCCTTCGACGCGGCGTCATCCGGACAGCCAAGATCACGCACATGACTCTGGCCACGGAAGCCTACGACTTCAGTTAACGAAACACGTTCACGTTAATTTGTAAAGTTTGTAGATTTTGTAAAGTTGTTTAATTCTGTAATGTTAAGTTAGTGTATTCTGCCAAGTTCTCAAACTTATTGCAGAATTATTAATAAATCTAATCTAATCTAAATGCCGATTGCCCAATTATTCACTCCATTGAATCGATAATCACGATTATGCTGTTTGCATATGTCAACGGGATGGAGGAACAAAATGGAAAGTAAATTACTAGTAACGGCTCTGACAGACTCGTCTTATTACTAGGGTGAAATTTGGTATTGCATTATTGTTGTTGTTGTTGTTGTTGTTGTTGTTAATAATAGTATTAATTTAATGAAATATTACGTAATAATAATCAAATATGAAAATGTCAGAGTCATGATCCTTCTCAGAAACAGATACAAGTAAATTGATATAGGTTCGTTATAGTACAGACGTGTGATCAATCGAAGATAAGTTTACACACCAAACATTGAGAGGTAATTAATGATTGGCAATCGTTACGGCCTCCGGGTAGAGTAAAATGCTAAAATATTAAACCGGAGTGATTGAAATAAGGAAATAACGCCGCCAAAAGTACAAGACCAGGAAAATATGGTTATATTTAGTATGTAATAGTTTCACAACTCTGTGGACATCAGATAAAAATAATCGAGAAAATGCTATCATTAGTCATAGACAAAATTCTGTACGAAACTATGTTCATCATTGTCTCGTAATATACTATTTTTGTATACCAGCATTATAAACGACCATTCCCGTTGCTAGAAATCGTTCATAAAAGGAATTTTATGGTACACATGGCATTTTATGGCATACCCTGTCCTCGCCACTCTTCTTAAGCGCTCGCTCTCCCCGTGCTAAATCCCTGCCTGACGAGCTCCCTGTCAAAATATATTTGTTGCCAACTACAAAACCGCTTAAGAAACTTGTTTCCAAATCTAATTTGAGTTATTTTATAAACGTATTATACTGGTATATAGAAATGCGTATACAATTTGTTTATAATTCATTCCTACAAATTTTAAAAACTAGCTCCGAAAGCCGATCGTTTTGAAAACTGTACTTATGCAATAAAGCATAATATTATAAACTAGGTGCTTAATATTACAGACACGTGACACAGATGAAAATCTTTGTCCACTTTCGTACGATTCACACTGTGAATTTCTCATGACATTGTGACAATAACACAAACACAAACAAAAAGTCGTCAGACTCAAAGATTTAACAGGTTGTTTTTATGTACTTCAATGCGGTGAATTTGAATCTGAAGCCAAAAATGCGCCACCACCCTCTGATTATTTTGAAAACCGGCAGAGTGGGGGCGAAAAAACAACGTGAAATTGTACTTTTTTTTCGGGGCTTGTTCTCAAATAAAAAGACATGAAACATATTTATATACGTATGTCGTGAATCCGAATCTGTAGCCATAATTGCGCTACCACAATGCAGTTTTTTTAAATCGCGAAAAACAATTAAAAATGTATATCGTAAATTTCACTGTGTTTTTTTTCCGCGATTAAAAAAAACCGGAAGGTGGTGGCACGATTCTGGCTTCAGATTCGGATCAAGTGCGTTGTCATACATCGAGAAACATGTGTCAATCCTTCGGTTGACATCTCTTTTTACTTTCTCGCCGTACGAATTCGTCGTAAGAAGAGAAAGTTATGTAATGGTGAGCCAGAAAGGACTCTTATGGTACACATGGCATTTTATGGCATACGCATCGCCGAAATTCCGCCATAAAACCGGTTTTTTTAGTGTGTGCCCGTGTAATTCATTACGGTTTCGTAGCTCACCTCCTTGGTAGACGTCCACATCGAGCGGCACGGCGCTGCCCTCCACGTAGGCCCCGCTGCGGATGGCGGCGGCGCGCACGGCAGCGTTGGGGAATTGGAAATCCACGCCGCGCCACGTGTACAGCTCCTGCAGGCGCGTCAGGGCGCTGGCAGGCGCCGCCCCCAACGCCAACAGCAGCGACAGGAACAGCGGCAGGAGCAGCGGCGGCGGCGGCGACGACGACATGGCGCTGCAGGACAACCACACGCTGTGCACTCGCGCCAAACGACACAGCGGCACTGTGGAAGACGGTAGCTGACTTGCGCTCCGCACCTCGGCAACGCTGCGTCGGCGGAAATATGGAATGGACACGATGGCTTTTCTCTGGCAAGTAACGATTCGCTTTTGATAGTTGTTCTGTCTTCCGGGGGATGGATATTTGAACAGTGAACTTCATAATGACACAATAGTTAGATCAGGAAATTGCTGCTAACGTCATTCAGCGGTAATATATATGTTTTTGTAACTAAGAAGAGGATGTTGAGAAGAAAAACATGTAAAGATCTTGCTTACGAAGGGTCCAATCCCTATCGATGTTTAGTCTGAGACGTATGTTCTATAATTCATTGCTAAAATGAGAAAACAGCTGCGAAGACATCACGATGTCAGAAGCAGAAGTAGCGAGATCGATAATTGGTAGAAGTGGTCGACATTAAAAACATCACCCTTCATGCACTCGCTAGGAGATTTCAAAGGCTCTATAAACACTGACTTCAGTGATGGAGAGTAGGTGAGTTTCATTGTTAGAGTACACGTACTGAAGGAAAGGAATGTTATTCAACAAGCAGAATGAGAGATTCGATCACGCAAAAAAGCTCCGATGAAAGCTAACTAAACAATATTACGACTCATCATAATATAAAACTATTCGACAATACAAAAATTAAGGAACATGCATATCTGACCCGCCTTCGCAATGTAAGAGTATTTTGCAGGAACAAAGGAATACCTTTTCTACGGGAGCTGACGACATGTTGTGCAAGGATCTATTACATGCATTTGGAATTTCAAAGTAATCATGATAGAGTAACGCGGTAGTTCGTATTGTGACTTATTCCTAAATAAAATAAGTTTCTTTTTAATTTCAATAAAAACATAATTTTGGCAGACTGGAAAATTACTTGCAGCAAATTTGTCTGGAATTTCATGCGTAATCTTTGTCGTAGAGAGATGACAAGATAAGATAAATTTCTTTTAAAATAAATAATTGAGAGTTTTGTGGAGGAAACACGATTAAATGGCTTTAAAAACTGTTGGTCGTAAAAACGAATCATTAAAAGCTTATTGTATAAAAAGAAAACAACGGAAAACTCATTTCAGCGAATGTGTGGTAGAACGTTTTGGTAGGTGTTTTGCCCAGAACATTATCCGATTCATACTGTTTCCGCCTGTATTTATTGAAGAGATTAGGAGAATTATATTCAATTCTGTGCGAACACTAAACTTAAATATGGAGGTAAATTACTGCTAGTGCTAGAATTGTTCAATGCAACGTCTGGTAACGTCAACACATCAGAAAGAAAAAGTAGTTTTCCATACGATACGTCTATTCGTGCTCCGATCGCACTGTCATAATTCCTTGAATCACTAACCTCTCCCTCAGCATATTTAATCCTCAATCATTTTCCCTCATCCAAGCCTATGCAATTGCTTTCTGGAATGAGATTTCAAATATGAAAGTCATCGTCGAGACAAACCTATTTTAAGAAAGGTCGTTCTGAATGTTAAAGAAGTTGAAATGTCATTATTCCAAACGATTCCAAGCGGTAAGATTAAATTAATATTTGTAATAAATGTTGTATTTTTGCCAAACTTGTTGTGTTGTGGTTTAAGAAACTTTTTACGGAAATTTTAAACCTTTTTTTCCTACCACTATCTGCAGTGCACTACACAGAGAACAGATTTTAGTAAATTTGTAACCAATACTGTATTTTTTGGTTACATTCTGGGTAGATTTAAATTAACGTTCAAGAAAAATCATCTTCATTTTATACTTAAAGTAAAAATAATCATTATTCGTTCAAGGTAACACAATAGGTAAGAAACAAAGTTAAGTATTTAAGTATACGTTTCGTTATTTTCGATTTTTTGCACGCATCTGAACGATTACAGATAAACACCCTGGGCAGTAAGCAACATTTGTACTGCATTTCAGTATGTACATTGCGATAAAATAATATTATTACATTATTATCTGCATTACAAAATGTTATGGTTTTCTTTCCACAGTTTTGCGTTCTCATTAAAATGAGAAAGAATAGCACGAATTCACACAACTGCATGTTAACCATCCGGCGATAAAATCTCGATCGTGGCTAGATTTATTGTCTTCACACTTTATGCTTATTGCTTTATTCTTCATGCAATACATTATAGCATTTGTTTACTCTAAGAACTCGTCAAGCAGGAGGTTTGGTGAAGCCATATTATGTTTACTTAAAGAGTCAGTGAACACAGGGGAATTTAGAATTGCTACGCAATGTAGATGCTACTCTTGTTGTTCGTCCATGAACAAAGTTCTCAGGATCCCATCAACATATCCGATCATTAAAAAAGTTAAGGAACTCGTCATAGATCCATGCTTTGCGTATGTATCCTCTTTTCGACGATTGCATCACAGATTAATTCGCAATTTAACGGAAAAAATCATATAACAGAATAACTTCACCCCAAACATGTTCAAAGATTCCTATTCCGCAAATTATGAGATGTGATAAATATTAACGTAATATTGCCATGGCAAAAGTTTACTTAAATTTTCCATTTGTCGTTACCTGTTTATTTCCGCGGCACTTTACATCCAGGACGAAACACTGACGTCACCCTTCACGTAGCTTTTCACACGATCTACGCACATCCGCCGAGGAACCTGCGGGCGGGCACGTGACTGACCTGGCGAGTTGCTGGCCAGCGCAGCTCCTGCCTCCGCTGGGCCTCCGCCCGTGCGCCCCGTCCCCAACTGCACCGATGCGTCTCGCGCCCGCGCCGGGAGCCAACTCCCCGTGGAGAACACAACTCTCTCGCCCGCCCCCCCCTCTCCCCGGCTCGGCTCCACTACCCCTCCCCCCTCCTCCGCCCAACATGCGCCCCCGCGCATCCCCGGTCCCCCCCGCCCCGCTCCTCTCGCTCCACCCCCCTCCTCACCCCAAGCCCGCCCGCCCCGGGCCTCTTTCTGGCTGCCGCCTCCCGCGCCCACCCCGCCCCGCCCCGCCCCCTCGCGCCCTCTCCGCTCCACTCGGCTCGCACTCCGGCGCCGGGGCGCCCCCCGGCCCCGCCCCGCTCCACTCCGCGCCACCCCGCCCCGGCCCGCTCCGCTCGACTCCACTCCGCCCCGCCCGCCCTACTCGCGCCCCGCCCCGCTCCCGACTCGCCCCCCCGCGCTCCACTCCGCCCCGCCCGCTCACTCCGCCCCGCTCCAGACCCGCCCCGCCCCGCTCCACTCCGCCCGCCACCTCCCCGCTCACCCGCCGCCTCGCTCCACTCCGCCCCCTCCCCTCGCCCCGCTGTCGCTCGTCCGGGCCCCACACGCCGTTCGCCCCCGCACCTCCCCGCCAGACCCTCTTGCCTCGCTCCCGCCTTCCCGCTCTGCCATCCGCACGCGCGGGAAAGACACTCGGCCAGGGAAAAAATACTCCCGGTTATGGCAACTGCCTCCACCCAGCACGCCCACCGCCAGAACGCCAACGCCAACGCCACCAGGCGGACGGAGCGCCGCGGGTGGCAGCGGCCTGCAGGGAGAAAACGCAGATGCTGGTGGAGGCGGCGGGGCTAGGAGGGATGCAGGGCGGGCGAGCTGGGCGCCGCCTGCGAGGCGCGGGCGTCGTGAGGGCACAGATGCTTGCACTACGCGGGGTGGCCGGATGGGCAAGAGGTCTGGCCGGGTGAGAGGCCGAAGTGCGGGCGGCACCGCCGGGTGTGCGACTCCGTGTCTCACCCGCCGGCCCGCGGGACGATGAGACTTCGCCAAAGCTGCTTCGCGAACGCCCTAAATGGGCGAGGGTTTGGCGTTGCGTTGAGGTTCAGCACTGTTTGCAAAAGCTGGAACCTAGATTTATCAATATCACTAACCGGGTGTTGATAACTTGCTGATACGTTTTGGAAAATGTCCTATTTCTTCTCAAGAGAACTAGCCGGGAATGTCAATCGAAGTCAATCGTTTGTAATGCAGATCTCGATCTTGAGAACCACTCAGGATCCTAAGGGTGTTATATTCACGAAAGAGTGCCACGTTCCAACAATCAATACTTATATATATCATATTAAATAAATTATATTATATTTAACAACGGCCTAATGAACCACATCCAAGAAGCGAAATATAGTATAATGATTATATATATATTATATATATATTATATATATATTATAAGTGGCGTATATATTTCGTATTAATATACTAAATCTCTTCAATGAGTAACCGAATTTGCATGAAAGTTAATCAATGAAACTATAAGAACATACGTCTACGTTAAAATGTCTTATGCTTCTTCAAAAGCAGAACCAACCCACTGTCCACTGATTCATTCCTCCTTTATATTCCTGAAACGAAATTACCAATTTTTATCTCATCACCATCGCGGAACTCCTCCGCCGCAGACGTCAGCGCGGCAAAGGGCAGCGCGCATGCGCGTGTGTACTCGTACGTCCGGTGGAGTCG
The DNA here is from genome assembly GCA_017312745.1 of Gryllus bimaculatus. Lineage (NCBI taxonomy): Eukaryota > Metazoa > Arthropoda > Insecta > Orthoptera > Gryllidae > Gryllus > Gryllus bimaculatus. The sequence continues at coordinate 6,241,404 of BOPP01000068.1, read as the reverse complement.
CGGACGGGTGCGGAGGCGCGGGGCGCGGCGACGGCAGCGGCGGTGGCCGTGGCGGGCGGTGGGGGAGCAAAGGTGAAGGCCACGGACGAAGGGGCGAGAGAAGGTTCTACCCATGAGGAAACCTGCGGCCCAAGCGAGCACATGTGCAAGTCGCTTTGGCAGCCAGCCCAATGTGAGTTACCGGGCTGAAGGGAACGGGAGGAGGGGACAAAGCCCCCCCCCCCTTGGCCCGACGCAACATTTGTTTGTAATTTTACTGCGTTTATTCAATTGCAGTGTCACGTATTGATCGCATCTCATTCCATACAGAATTTGTATTACGATTCTTTTCAAATGTATCTTTTCAAAAATTCGTGTACGTGTAAGGAGGAGGGGATCCGTACTGAAATTGCTCTCCCTCCGTCAAATAATTCCTGAGCCCTTCCGAGTCAGCTTGAGATGAGGGGAGGCGGACGGCAAAGTCGCGACATTTTGATAATTACTATTTACAATATACTACAATTACTATATAAAATTACTATTTCATAGATGAAATTTGAATCAGAAGATTTCGGAATTACTTCTGTGCCAACCAATAACAAGCTAGTTATTCTCTCTACGAGTATCTAGTATATGTAGCCCTATATCTAGTATATTGCATGTTATATTCTTAACACGTGTCCGTATGTCAAAACGGTGTGGCATACTGACATAATCGCTTTTATCGAAAATAGTTATGTTAGAAATACAGAATGGCAAAAACATATCGATTTTCCTCTAGTAAGTAGTAAACTTAAAAATGCATCTTAGAAATAATATTTCTTCTTCTATCTCGCACTAGAGGCCGACAATATGTGGATTACATGGCAGGTCTTCCGGCAACCCGATTGTGGGAAGAAAACGTAAATGTGAAAACGTTAAGAGGAAAATAACTGCTTTATGGCCAAGGTGATTCAGGTTTATTTTCACTGTTTACGCGAAAATTTGAATTACCGTCGCTTATCCTTAGATATGAGCGTTCTTCTCCTGAATAGCATGACGTGTGTGACCTTGTGCAAGTTGTCCCTATCACAAAGACGTTTCTCGGATGCTTACCTTTTGATCTACAAAACACTGCTCATTGATACTGCGATATTCGTCAAACGCTATGAATGGCTTAATAAACTGAATAGAGTTGCATAACAGCAATTTGTCGTAACTTAATGTTATTGATTGATGTTTATAAAACATTCAGTGAGACATTTTCTCAATAGCAAAAACGGAAACACTTTTGAGAGGAAGTGGACCAGGAAAATTTTTTTAGAAGTCTTACATTTTATACCTCTTAATCAAAGCCAAAAAGTTAGCTTTGAGCAGGTTAACTTATCGATTTATCATGATTAAAATTAACAGTCTAGTACAAATGATGAAATCATTACATGGAGTTGTTTTGTTTGTTATAAGGCAACCAAATTAAGCGACGTTTTGTGATAAATCAACATCTTAATTCTTTCAATAAAATCTAAGGTGGTGTTTTCATTTCCAATTACGAATATGTTGGCCAAAGTACTTATCCCATTTTTCTGCAAGATGTCATTTCCTGTCGTCAAAATAAATAATAATAAAGTTTAAAACCAGTGTTCTTATAGTAGCGTAATATTATTTTTAGCATAGAAAGGTGACCTTCACTAACCACTACGATGTTTTGCAAGTCATTTCATAATTGGTGAAGGGTGAATAACTCCAGGTGAAGTGTAATTATTTAGTTTTGTTTCCTGCAGTACTTACGAAACCTTTCACGAAAATGGCAGTACAAGGCATAAACAATATGTCATGTGATCATTTGCATGAGGATTATCCAACTCACTCGTAATGCACACTGCACGAAATTAATGGGTAATTTTCACGCTCTGTCGAAGAGTACTTTCATTCAGTAAGGAACAAAAATTGTGTAATCTCGCGACCATATAATCCAATTTCTCTCATTATAGCGAGCAATATTCACCTTAGGTCACATTCATGTCGCAATTTTATGTCACAATGCAGACTTTGTTGCAACTTCGTTAAATTATTCGCTAATACATATATTAGGAGCATTAATTAATCTAACGAGAACGTTAATGTCCTTTAAATTGAATATGCCATTATAGTATTATTGTTGTTCTCCATCGGCGTAATCATTGTTGTAATCAATACACTAATAATAACAAAACACATTCACAAAACAGGAAAATGTTTTGTAGTTCATAAACTGATTCGAAATTCTTATTTGCATTAACCTTGGAATGAAATAATATAGAAACAATGGAACTAATAATTCGAAAGCTAATTGTCGTGCTAATTTTAAAGATGTAACATAACGATACATAATTATAGTGTTTGAAGGAAAGTTTTTTTTGACAATACGATCATCACAAACTTTTTCGTGATTGTCTCAGTCTTTGCCTTGAAACCATCGGAGAATTTTGAAAACTATATTTTTTATTAAAAAATGTGACAGTGAATTAACATAAAATGCAATAAGAGAAGGGCAACAAATGCACATGTTCATTCAATAAACACGACTCCATTGCATTCCATGTTAATGGGTGAATCTTCCCCGAGAGTTTCTCGATAGCACTCTTGCTGCTCCCTCCTCCACCCGAGCCCCCACACCCACTCGACAGTGAAGAGCTCTCCTCGGAGGTCTTAGAGTCTCTCAGCCACGTGCAAAGTGCACGCCACTGTGTGTTTCATTACCACACGATCCAGCACACCAGGTACAAATTACGGCCGTTCGTCTGCCAGTGACCAGGCTCTTCTAAAGCGCGTCGGGCCCATCTTCCATTACATACGCACGCACATCAAATCACCTAGTTTGTTCACGTCTGTAAATTCTTGGTTGTTTATTTTTTGGTTTTTATTGTCCTCCGTTTCTCATAAAAGGTGGTGCTGAACTTTGTTCTATTTATTTCTTGAAGAAACTCTTTAGTTCAGTAATTAGTTAAATGAAAATATGAAATTTCCTAAATCAGAGTTATACGAGCCATTAAAATATAATGTGCCAAAGTTTTGAGAACAAAATTGTTGTATACTGCCTTCTCATTATGAACACGTTTTGCATACTCACAAAAGTGCCAGGTGAAGGAGTCACTGTGACGAAAGTGAGTTTCTACACGTGCTACTCTCTCCGGCTGCAGCGATGTTTTGTTGACCATTACATCAGTAGGTCGTTTCAGCAAAGGAAGAGTGCCGAAAAAAGGAATGAGGTTTAAAGCCAGAAGTAGTCTGTAACTATTTCATTGGGGGTGAATGTAGTTTGTAAAAATATTACTTCCTGGCAAATTCATGAAATAATTTTTGGTTTAAGGTTACGTGACGCTCTTGAAGTGTTCGGTACAGATTTATTTGAACGTTTAAAACGACATGGAAGAGAAAATGATTCATATTATTTTCAAAACGAATTAGGTCTAAAACACTAAACTTTGTGATTGTCAACTGTATATAAACACAAATAATTCAAGTTTATTTACACCCAAAACTATATTTTCTTCTTAAAACCAAAATGTATTAAGATCGTATTAAAATTCAATAACATCGTAAAAATATTAGACCGTCAGTATAATATGACATCGGTAAGTCGTTCAATTCATATTTTAATTACGGAGACTTCTTTTATTTTTTTAATGTTGAAATGCTTAAAATCTCGTCACATTTACGCTTGTACCGACTAATAGTTACCTAACAATATGTCTGAATTTTTAAATAAGAATATAAGAATTTAATTGACACGGAAAAACATGATTTTTACAAGATCTTAATTTAAGAATTTAGTTTATGCTTACAACGTCTATCTTTGATCAATCTTTCTCCACTATCTCTTAATCGTAAAGAATAAAAGACAGGCGTAAACACTGTGTTAAATGCCACATTACAATAAACTCCATGTTCTCTTGCATGTAGTCACATTTTCCTGTTCGGTATTTCCTCTTAGAAGATTAACGGTGACATCTTTTATTCTCTATTCACAGCATTACAAACTCCAACTTTCCTCTCACTACATTCACCTTCAGCACGTTTTAGCAATGGATTTCATACGCACAAACGTCACTTCTTATATTCCTGCTTCTCGCCGAGCGGTCAGGGCAACCACCAATCTGCGAAAGGCTGCTGCCCTTCCCCCGCCCGTGCAGGACCTGCGACTGCACAATATTCTGCAATTCTAACGCCCAACCTGTAAAAGATGGGTAGCGACTGGCTGATCTGGTTGGTAGTTTTCCGTGGTTTCTCCGATCAACACGGGTAAATGCCGGTGCGGCACTCTAACAAAGGCGCGAAAGGGACGAAAGGGGCGAAAGGGGCGAAAGGGGCGAAAGGGGCGAAAGGGGCGAAAGGGGCGAAACGGGCGTTAGGGTACTGCTCCGGTACTGTTAGGGTAGATCTTTCCCTCCTCTTCCTTGTCCTATCTTCATCCCTTACTTACACAATTTACACGTTACACTACCACACATGTCGGGAGACCAGTGGGGAGCTTAGAGCTTGTCCCGACTAGGGCGGTGTCCCGCTGGTAGGAGATACATTTTTTCTCCTTCCTGTTATTTTTTTCAGCTTCAGGGGATGCCGATTACGTATATCCGCGCCGGGTATTCACCACGTCCATCATGGAGACACATAATAACCATTACACGAGACACACATGAGGTCTTGTCGGTTTCAGATCAGCAGACTCACAACACATACATGAAAGACAACCGTGCCAATGGTTGGGATTCGAAACCACGACCCTTTAGACCGAGGCGCCGATAAGCATACGCTCTAGCCACCTCGGCCATCCAGGTCGGCTGGATTGAGATACCCGATTTGGGGAAAACCTGTAAGCCGGCTTGTAGTTCGGCCCCGAATCTTGTAAAACAGTGAGGAAAGAATACGGTACCATCCGTACTAAATGTGCATTACACTTACGGAACGAATAGCCATAGCAGTTGCACTAAATAATCAATATATCTACCTAAAAGGTGTAGAGTCTGGTGAACGTAGCCCTTTGAACCCGCACAAATTGTCCGACCACACAACTTATACCAAGCCTAAAGCATGACCTCATTCATTTCTGTTGTGAACGCGCTTACAAGTTACAATGCGAGTAGATGCGGATGCGCGTACACAAGATAGTTTCTAGCTAGCAAAAACGATTATCCGACATTACATATATGAAATGTGCAAAGTAGTTTCATTTATTTTTTCTTCCCTTCTTTCAAAGATGCAAGACATAGGCCTATGCATATTATATGCAACATGCAGGAATGCCAGTGACTGTTTTTCAGGTGAGGGAAAGCAGGAAAGTTCTTAAATACGTTTAATGCAAAAAGTGACCGTACAGTTAACACATTAGAAGCTAAATGTTTGCTGGTACAAAATACCGGATATAACAAATGTTTTAAGTGTAAAACGGAAATGAATATTAAATTACATTAACAATAAATGAAAGAAAACTCAAAATATAAGATAAACATTACAAAATTAAACAAAATTCGACAGAAGGTGGGCAGACTAGACTTAGAAAGCCGTCGTACGGTCGAAGTAATGAAGGGAAATGAAGCAGCCTGAAATGGATGTTCCAACCTCCTATGAATCATGAAACACTCTGTAGCTCCGTTATGGAGAAAAGCGTGGTTATTCCTCAGTAAAAAGTTGCCAGCACATCGCGGGAATTCAAAATGAACAGCTACTGCTCAGAAACAGTGGTGATGCAAGGAAAATAATTACTAAATTACACAAAAAGTGCAAATCTTTACAAAAAAATATCTTAACTTGTAAAAAGACCTCGTTCAACAGTTGAATGAATAATTGCGTTTCGTGTTCATAAAACGGTGAAATTGTGAGTAAAACAGTAAAAAAATTAAATATACATTGCCATTTTATTTTTTTCCATTTTATTTCGATCGAATCTTAAATTACACCCAGTTTTTGAGAGACACACAAACGATCAATCGAAGTGGAATCGAAACGATCGATCGAAATTAAAAAATAAGTGTTCTTATTATATGTGAGTTATGGACTCTTATTCTTTCTTTTTTCGGGTGTTTTAGCCTGTATGTCACAGCGCTTCTGAGGGTGTTAGTGGAACATGTTTTAATGAAGCTTTATGTGACGAGGGGAGGATCTCCTCCACTAAATGCCATATAATGCTTTCTTTGTTACCCAGAAGAACGCATATTGCGTTATGAGTATGAGTTGCGTTATGATCTCATTGCAAGTCGACGCACGGAATCTAATTTGTCGAATGCTTCATTTGAAGGAGCTAATGCAATGTAATTATTTCTTCCTCTTAAGGAATGCGCATGATCCGCAACTAGGAAGTCGTACGCTGTCACTGTAATGAAACCTAAGACCTAAAATCAGCTTCACGACTCCCTCAGGCACTTCCTGCACACAAGCACCAGCATTCAGCCCTTTCAAACGGAAAAGAGCTCTTGGGATGGAGATACTATCACTAGAACAACGATATAAAAACCTCTGTCGAGATAAACAAAGCAGAAATGCCAAATTTAACAGCAAGTGGGATCCTGGGAACATCGAAATGAAGAGAGCATTATTCACTAAGAGCTCCTCCCAAGAGTGGGGAAACGTTCTAGGATTAACAGTATATTCTAACTAAAATTTTCCATTCAAAATGCATTGTAATCATTACGTCATGATAAAATTACACATCATATGGGATTGAAAACTGGTGGTAAAGTTAAACGATAAAGACCTGTAAAAGACCCAGAAATGTAAAAAATTAATATTCTCCTATTAATATTTTAAAGAAAGTTCACATCTTACAGTTAGTTTTCTGAACTCCGACACAAGAACGAATTCTAAAAGACTTATAAACACACAAAAGCACATTCAATGCAGAAAGATCCGCAATGAGGAGAAAAGAGGTAGCATAAAATCGACAGCTTCGAAATGTAGTAGCATTCCTTTGAAGTAGTTCAATTGCAGGCGAATTAGAAAGCAGGTTTCCTTCCTCACTCTTACAAGTGTCATTAGGCTGATGTACAAAAAGAACCAGTTACACTTATTCAGATCCTGTTTTATAATAGAAGTAGTTACTAAAGAGAACTAAAAGAACCGTCTCTTTAGAATCATTGATATTTACAATTTAGCTCTTAAGAGAAGAAAACGCAATGCTTTGTATTATAATATTCTAAAACCTTAAAAGAAAGTCCACAGGTAAAATTACTTCAAACTATTCCTAGATTCTTTTTACGTTTCATTCATTGACATGATTACAAGATTAACTCATTTTTAAAAACCACTGCCTAACAGATTTATATTGGTACTCTAAACGTTTTGGAAACATTTCCTTTCGTAACTTTTCGAAGTTACTATACATCTAGTGTGTTTCGAATAAATACTCGAATTAATGTGGAATTTTCTATCGACAAATACAATAATGCATCTGGACACACAATACAAAAAGTATCTGCGCTAGGAGTACGTTGTTTGGTATCGTAATTTGAATTTAAACAACATTTTCATTGTGAACTTATACGTTGAATCCTTATGTCATAACATTCAGGTACACTTCAAAAAAGGAAAATGAGAAACAATTATTTACAGAAAATTACTGTGAGGGAATTCATTTTCTCGTAAATGTCTACTTCCAGTTTCAAATTTATTAAATCTCTGACGTAGATTGACCTCCGAATGTTTAAAAACATTCCTTGAGTCCAAATTTTAATGAAGTTGTATATAAGTAATTCGTAGAATGAGAATGAAAGCATTAATAATATAGTTATTTCATGGTCCGAAAATACAAGATTATAAGAAACACGGATTACAAACCAAAAAGCATAGTCTGAAACATATTTATTACAATGACGATTTTTAATACATTTTATTTTGCTTCTATTCATTCAGATATTGTATGGCAATTATTAACTTTTATTCAATTAACACTTCAACTCTCAATTCTTGGAGAGGTACTTAAGTACGACCTCGGGGTCACGTACCATGATAACGAGCTTACACTAATCACTGATAACCCCAGCGTCAGTGCTTTTGGATATATTACGAGGCTCAGTACTGACCGTGAAAGTTTACGCTCACACACCACAGTGACACGACGTCGACGCGACGTAAGAGCTCTAAACATAATCAAACAAAGGGGCTCCCTAATACCATTGAAACACTGAGTATATGAAAATAGTAGAAATACAAAAATTAACAATACCATTTTCCATTGATAGAAACATTGAAATATTTTTAAATGACGGCGAAGGCTTCCGTCGTGAATATTTCTGGCTATGTCATGTAGTGAGTCATGTGAATATTTCTGGCTATCCCGGTGGCGCCGCGTCAAACGCTGCGATACTGACGTTTTAGTTGCCTTATCGTAGTCAGGGCTGAAGTACCAACAGAGAAAGGTCACGATACGATGGTCAAATCTTCGGCATCACAACCTTTGAAGCGGCGTCACCCGGACATCCCAGAACATTCACATAAACATTATTACAGATTATCAGACCTGACCCTGATTAATGTTGTTAGAGAGTAACACAATTGTGTTAGTTAAAGAGTAGAAAGAGACGTAAAAGACATTGAGTCCCGTCCAGCGTGGGCTCTAAGCTCGCGTTTCGTGTGCTTACGCGATCTTGCTCTCCTGGTCGCGGAGCGGAGCGGCGAGAGACGTCCACGCGGCCTCGGGAACGCAGCGGCCGTGCAGCTCGGAGGACGTGCGGGCGGTTACAGCGCGCGGAAGGTCTCGGGCGCGAGATTGACGCGGTGCGGCGCGGCGCGGCGCGGGGCGGGGCGGCAAGCGGCGAGAGCGCGGCGCGCCACTTGCACGTCACGCGCCCCTCCGAGACTGAACTTCACCTCCCCTCCCCTTCCCCCGCGCAGAGCCGCTCGCCGTACAATTTGCTGGGAGGAGGGGGGGAGGGTAGGGGAGCGCTCGTGAGGACCCGTTAAGACCTCCGACTTGCGAGCGAGTGTTGGATGTCTGCGTGCGCGACAGCTGTTATGGTCATAAGTCACGTGAATGGAGTGCATGTTATAGACGGTGGTGGTGATGGTTCCCCCGTGCTGGAGCTTGAGATACGGTGCCGACGTACACGTCGGATTGCTGGTGTTTGCTCCGGTACTTCCACCGCACCAACCTAGTTATACAGAGATTTATGCAACTCTGAGCCTGGCTGGTATCATCTGTTGGCGGTGTCATCCAATCGGAAGCTTGAATATCACCATAGTGTCGTCATTATGGTGACGTTCTAGCTCCCGGGCAGGTATCAGCTGTTGAGTTTCATCCAATCGGAAGCTTGAATGTCAACATACTGACGTCACTATGTTCACGTTCAAGCTCCCGATTGGATGAAACTATCAACAGCTCATTCCTGCCAGGGGCAGTGTTGCGAAAATCGCCGTATAAGCTCTAGGCTCCCGACTGGTTTCCGAAATGCGAGGTAGAGTAGTGGATGTAAGTGTATGTGTATTTCACGTGCCCCTCCAAGACCGATCTCCTCCTCCCCGCCACGTCTTACCCCTCACCCCCCTCACCCGCACGCCCCGCGCCCTTCGCAGAGCCATGGGCTAAGGGGACAGTTCGTTGCCTCCGCGGAGGGGCACGCTCTCTAGGACCCGTTAAGCCCTCCGACTTGGCAGTGAGTGTTGGCTGTTCCCGGACGCGACAGCTATTATGGTCATTAGTAACGCGAGTCCGTCGAATTAGCATCACTCGAATACCGCAGCAACTCTTCGGGTGACAACGGCAAACCCAGTGGGAGATCCAGCGAGCGAAAACCTAACTCAAGAACTTCGAGGGAGATCTGAAGAGCCGCAACATCAATGCCAAAAGCCAAGCCATAAACCGCCACAATTAGAGGCATATCCTACACAACGTCCCGAGTGGCTCCCACAGCAGCATCTTGTGGCAGCATACCTGTTACAGGGCCAGTCCCCTCCCGGCCCAGAAAACGAAGAAGTCACGTGAGTGTCATTAGTCACGCATGTTATAAACGGTGGGGGAGGTGGTCCTCCCACGCTGGAACCTGAGATACGGCGTCGACTTACACGCTGGGTTTTGCAGTTTTTTGCTCAGGTTATTCCCCCGAACGTAAACAACACCAGCCGGTGTAAGATCTAAGCTCCCGTCTGGTCTTTTGACATGCGAGATACTGTAGTGAATTTAAGTCTGTATGTGTGTGTGTGTGTAAATGAAAGCGAAGGAATAATGGTGGTAAAAGAATTAAAGATCTGTAACGATTATGACTCAAGTAAATGTGTGTCTAGAAAATAACATTAAAAATATGTAATGCTGCACTTTACCTGTCTTGAGCCAACTCATTGCCATCTTCATATAAGGACCAACAGAACAAAATGATAAAGATAAAAGTATTGAATTAACCATATCACAATATTTCGAAATTTTCTGATATGAAAATCATATTTTCTTTATTATTTAATGAACTTACTTTTCTTTGTCGAGGTATATCTTTGTTGCATGGTCAGAAATTTTGGAATATATTTAAAATTTTCTTCACACTTGAAGTAAAATGAGTAGTTAACACTTTTGATCTATTGCTTCAGAAACTCAGTACGAACTTTGCATTTTAAAAAGGATCCATTCTTGTAGTATGTTGAATTATGTATTTATTTTATTCAGTCTTCCTTAGCTTCCTTAATATATTGTATCATTGTACAGACGGCGTTGAGTCTTTTATCTTGTTTTAATTCACCATTTAAATTTTTTTGGAGGCTGATGCTAGTATTCTTCAGTACAGGTTGTGATGAAGCACAGATCACGAACCACACTAATTATATGATACTCGTGAAGAAAACAGCCAAATGTTTGCTCTCTCGCATTCCTCAGCCTAATTTACAAACATGACGTCATGATTCATTGGCAGTCGTGACTGAACCATCGCCGTTTGCGAACAAGGAAAATGAACTCTAACAAAGCGTTGTTAGTACATGATAAAATCACGAAGCTGAGGCGTACGCATTGTAGAAGTACCAGTAAAGATATTTTAATTATCTTTTGGTTGTTACCGGTAATAAAAATTCTAAAACGTCTTTATTAAATATTTGACGTTAGTGATTATGCGGCTCATGTGTTGGTTTTGAAAAAAATCTACGATGATTGTCCACTACATTTAATTTAAGACAGATTACATAAATTCCTATTTTCTTCACAACGTAGGCATTTATTTTGCCTCTCTTTACAAAATAAACGGTTAAATCAACGTCATTATTTTACAACGTAAAAGACCTAGTGCCTTGCAGTATAATGACAACATAACAGTCAACAACATGAAACTATAGCACACTTAAATTGACGGAGTAATTCTAGTGAAATCTATTTTTAATTCGTGTGTAATGAAAGTACATGCACATCGTATTCATCGTTATTAAATGGAAACGTTATAGTATATAAACAGTCAAAAACTACAAGTATTATTTTATTTTAAATACCTTTGAAAGAAATATGGTTTTATAATAATGTATCTTTGAATCAATCTCACTGTAATAACTCAGTGGAATAAATTATGAAATAAAAAACATTCTGTGGATAGAGAAATCCGTCTCCGACCTACATGTCAGCTCGCGAAGATTTTCTCAACCATGTATATCCTATTGCTCCAGCTGGGACACGATCTAAGCCCTACTGATGTCCCGAAATGTGTATGTCCCGGGTAGTGCATGTAAGTAAAAGAGTGTGTAATTAGGGAGAATAGGACAACGAAGAGAAAGGAAAGTTCGCGCGTGGTCCGTGGCCCGTTTGTTAGGATACTGCTCTGGCGCTCACCTGATGTTGGTCAGAAAAAATACGGAAAACTACTCATCAGTGGAGCCAGCTAAGCCGGCTACTAGAATTCTCCTCCAGACTAGCAGTCTAGCCATTGTTGAAAATCCTGCCTCCGCCGGGGCTCAAACCCCAGGCCCTCCTGTTCAGAGGACCATCAGTATGATGTTATTCACGTCGATTTATCCCCGTTTCAATGCCTGCCAAACCCCAACATTTGAGAATTGTTAGAGCAAAGCGTACATCAATGAGCTCACCAACCCGCGCATTGAAGTCTCCGGGGAGTAGCATTGAACGAGACCTCGGCCGACGCAAGGTTCGCACCGCACGGGCAATCTGATGGAGCGCAAAGCCGCACTGGGGGATCGGAAGCGGCTTCGGACACACTTACGCAACGCGCGACACGAGGCCGGGCGGGGAGAGGGGAAGGAGCGCGGAAGGTCTGTGGGATTTCCGAGATGTGACTTATGGCGCGGAGACCGGGCGCGCCATATGCCGCTTTCGCCCCGACTCAGTCGCGCGGTGGATCGAAACGACTCCCAGACCGCGTATACGGTCACTTATTGTCGAGGCACAAGAATACATTAACTGGCACTTTTATTTCGTAGTCAAGGCGGAGCTTTATGAAAAACTTGCAATCTTATTCACTATGAAAATGAAACATTTTCACACGAAAGTTTATTATCTTCTTAGTATATACTTCTTCGCTATAAGTAAAATCTATGTTCAAATTCTGGTCTCCTATTTAATACGTAATACTTAGAAAGTTTCCTAGCAGTTATTAAATCATTTTCTTGGAAAAGAATTCTCGCACACACGTGAAACATCGATAACTCGAACCTCTTAACCGAGTTCAAGTCTAGAATTCATTCATATAAATATATTGTTATTCCCCATCACCTTTCATATGCACATCATCAGAATCTTGAGACAAAATACACATTTTATTTGTGATAACTCGTACATTTTTACCCCCCATAAGTGAGGAAAATGAAGATTTCACTGTTCATCAAAGTCGACCTTGGCATTCATTCTAAGACTGATTTATTTTTAACGTTTCCATCTGGTTCAGTATTTAGTACCTTCCTTGTGTCGACGTCATGTAAAATAAACTCTGGACTATCCGGGAGACGCCGCGTCGTTGCCTGGGAGGCCGACGTTTCGCCTGACATTTCACAGACTTCCTCAGGGCAGAGACGACCTCCCTGCCCTGAGGAAGCCTGCGACATGTCAGGCGAAATGGATAGCCGGCGTCTCTCGGATAGCCAAGAAGTTATGGATTCGAGCCGCGGAAGCTTACGTTTGCGTTATATAGAATCTCAAGTTGACAGGTTCTAGTACTTTGGCGGCGCGTGCCCTGCGGCCCCTCGCGATGCTGTGTCGCCCCGCAGCTGACGCCGCACGCGCAGACGCAAGTCGGTCGGCGTGGCTTCCGAGAAGCCGCGCCTCGCCTCGCGAAGGCCGCGCGTCTGCCTTCGCTCGAAAGCGCTTCCCCTCCGGGCGGGCGGGCCGTGCCGAACACCACTCCGGCCTCACAATGCCGTGATTAACGTGTTTGCGCGGTGTTTAGCGCGGTGACACCGACAAAGAAGAATTTGGAATATTTGCTCTAGGTAGACAACTCTTCAAGGAACGAGTTAGACACTTCCATTCATGGTAATGGAGTGACGTGATTACGTCACTGACACTGTGCGTAAATAATCAAAACGTCGCCTTGGGGTGCGGTGGAAAAACCTTCTATTATTGTTGTTAAACTGAACAAATATATTAAGGTAAATTAAAACTTACTTTCAAAAATTATTTCGTGACAACCAACGTTCTTATGTAATCTTGCAAGTAAAATGTTTCTTATTCTCATGTAATTCAGTTAAAAATGTATTGGAGTTGGTAAAGAATATTAATCATTAAATAAATTTTATTTGAATATGAAACTAGTGGTGTTCCAACAGCACATATTTTTCTCACGTATTGTGTAAAGTTTCCAATTTTCGAAAATTCAGCGAGTTCAACAAAAATATCCTGGGCAATTTTTATGAGAGTATTTTGTAATATAAATAAACAAGTGGACCTGTTTTTTAGAAAATTGTGTTTTCAAAATTACTTTTACTAGAAGTAAAAATACGCGAAAACTTATATTTTCAAAAATCTTATTTAAAGATCAAATTTTGAAGAACAGAAGATTTCATTAAGAAAATCTGTCTTCAACACTATTGTTCAAGGAATACACCGAAAAATGTTTGAATTTTTACCGTTTTGAAAAATTCAGAAATAAAATGAATTGAATATATGTAATTGTTATAAGCATATATTTTGATAATTATTTTCCCTCATACTCTCTGTTTGAGAAAAAATTATCCAAAAATTTAAAGCCATTTTTGAGAAACGTTTTAATACGTCGTCGAAGCTTCATGTAAAGTAGTTCTCATAATCAAAGAAACGGTTTCAAATTTGCAGCATCACGAGTTTTGTGCAGATTAATGGGGTAACATTAATCTGGGGAAAATTGTCTGAACGGTTTAGGCAGTAGCTTAGACTTCACACAAACGTTTTGCCAGCATCCAATTTTTCAGTATCAATAATAACTTTACAGAATTCTGACTGCAAAATTAGTTACTGCGTAAAAGGTATAAGAAAACTGACGAATGGGGCTACAGAATGACACAAACTTTCTCATACTAGTTAGATTTATTTTCTCTTTGCAGTCTAAATGAACAGGTGGTTTCTACTAAGCATTGCAATGACGTATTCGGTCCTCTACCTATACATATTTGCCTGTTGTATGCTTTGATCCCCACCTTCGTGCGTGTACGATGTTCCGGTTGTGTGGGATCCACTTTCCCCAAAACATGCACATATGTCTGTCAGGCCAAGAGATTGTAGAAGGGTTATGATATATTTGTAATACAAGAGGTTTTGGAACGCCACCTTGCGCCTCAAAGAAAAAAATTCTTATATGGGTGTGAAATCCATGGTCTCAGTGTTCAAGTACTTTGGCTTTTCAGACTCAATCACCTGACCACGAGACGAATTTATATGATAGTACTAATTGTAAACTTTCTATGGTTTTGTAAAATAATAATTTGAAATTATTATTGAACATCTATAATCTAAGACTGAATTTTTTATGCACACGCGGTCTCAATTATGCTATTGATCATTGAATCTGAATCAATTTTTCGATGTTCGTTTCTACAGCAACAATGAATATAAAGTAACTTTACCCTCCAAATCTGAAATAGAACTCAGAAATTAACAAATTTCTCGAAAACAACCAACTCAATAAAAAATGTCAAAGACTAGTGTTCCCAATATATTTTTTCACATTTTCTCACTTTTTCGTTCCCTAATAGTAGAATCGAACAACTTATTTAAAATTATTCTAAAAAAGTAAAACCTGGTTTCATACTCAATATTCATTGAAAAATTTGTATCGGTTTTTTGAGAGAATTCCTTTGAGCGTATGTGAAAATAAACACTTTCAAGCGCATTCTCACACAATTTTGAGTTTTCGAGAACATTAAACTGAAAACGATTTAAATCAATTGCACTCAAAAATGATATAATGAGTAACAAAACTCTGCAATGTAAAATATTAACGTCGCAATAGATATTTCGAAAAATTACATATACCTAAATACGTATACATCAAAGAAGTGTGTGTGTGATTGAGTGTGTTTGGGTGTTCATTTCAATTCAATGTGTTTAGCCCTACCTCTACAAAACGAGTAGAGAAAAAATTCTTATTGCTTTTTGAGAAAACATTGTGTTTAATATTACCCAAATATTACTTGAAGAACTAGTGGACTATATATCTATATTTATATAACAGAGTTGTAAATGATAAATAGGAAAAACAATTTAACTTCCCAAGATTTTAGCTCACCTGGTAAGATTTTTTTTGTAAGCTACCCTACCAGAGAGTGGGAAGTTTTTGCCCTGAATAGGGTTGTTATATCTTTAATAATAAAATTAATAATAATATTAATAATAATATAATTATAATAATATTTCACTCGGAGTTACACAAAAAACACTGATATTTTGAAAACAATTTTCGTAATTGTGGGGAAGAAAATACATTGAAGAACTCGCTTCATAAACGTCGTTGAACGGAAGAGATTTCAAATATTTCTAACTCTTTCTAATTTTAGAAAATTCAGAATTAACAATAAAAATCAGACGTATACCTAATCTATAAGAGTATTTAATTCTGATCTTATAAGAAGTACAAAGCAGAAATATAGAGCTATTTGTGAGAAAACTTAGAAAATGTTCAAGGGTTGTTGTGTGAAATACTGCAAAAAATACAAGAAATCTATTCAAAATAGTGGAAATTCAAGTTGAGCCAGATCGGCTGAGGAATACTTGTTTAAAAAAAAACATCTTATGAATAGTTTAGGCAATACTATTAATCGGACGGACAATTCGAAAACAAGAAAGAACCCTTTTTCAGTAACTGGAGACCCAAAACTAGTATATTCATTGAAGTCTAGATATCTTCATTCCGAAGCATTACATAAAATTCTCTATTCTCCATATAATACTGCGTGTATACATTTGTATACGGGAAAGTAAATTGAAACCATGTGAGGTCTTAGGGGGTGTGAAGGAACCCTTCACGTGGAGCACACTTTAAGACCATTCCATCAAGAAGCACAATAAGATGATGAAATGATGTAATTTCTTGCACTTAAATGCTCTTCACCGAATATCTCTCAAAGAATGCATGTGCAACGTTCACGCAACACGAATTTAACCCGTTGTTTGAATTGGAGACGTATTAAATAGTTATTTTTCGTGTTGCATTTTATGCCCTACTATTGATGAACTGTTATTGGATGATCAAGCAACTTGCAGACTAAGTAATTTTCTAATTGATGTGATGTATAAGCATTCAGACAGTTGTTTGTTTAATGGCGAAGGTAATTCTAGTATCTCTATACGTTGGCCTCCAAGTTTCAGATTCGAAAACATACATATTTTGCTAAGTCATCATCACACTTTCAATTTCATATGACCAATGCAATTCTATGCGACTCGTATTCATACACAAAACACTTCCTGCAAGCCTAAAAATATAATTGAATTTTATTTTGTAAACATTACTTTGGATACCACTATAATTCGATATTTAACACACATGAGGTAATTACTATAACATTTATTCCATTGTTAACGAAAATCAATTTTTTGTCTTGCTATAATGTTTAGGGGTGATCTCTATCTTCAGGAAGGGTTATAGTTTGAATCAAGCGCACGTAAAATGTGGCAAGAACGTATCTCGTTCAAAATAAAAGCGCGCGTGGCCGCGAAAATATTTTTGTTTCTTCTACAATTGCCTCGAGTGGAATGTGGTAATGATTTTCTCAAATATATTATTTTATGCATTACAAGTAGTAAAAATATTTATTTCCTCGAAAAATAAACTTTCTAGAAAAAAAAATTGAATATCACTTTCTAGATTTAATAGTAGTTACCGGTACCGACATATAGACATAATTTTCAGGTAACACATCAAACTACGAGTGAAAACTGTTTTTAAAATGTTGGAAGCAAAACAAACTCACGACGAATAAAACTCACGTCGACAACATGACATAAAAATATAAAACATTCTTGTTATTAACATTCATAATTTTTACATATTTCACGGTTTAATTTAAAGGTTGTTGCTAGGATATTAAATTTACATCTGCGTTCATAAATTTCACGGCTTATTTGACTCTCCTGCGCAGAAACATCGAATTTCACATTCGAATCGCGAAACATTCGAATCGCGACCGGAGAATTTTCGTGTCTTTTCCGGCGGCGGGGAGGGCGTCGACCCGCCAGGCGACTTACCAGTCCTTCGGAGCAGGAGGATGCGCAGGGAAGTCGACGCGACACACTGGCGGCGGCGGCGGAGGCGCGCACCGCTATATAGGAGGCCGCGCCGGGCGCCGGTTCAGGAGGCCGTGGCGGGGCGCGGAGCGGGAGGGGCGGGGCGGCGCGGAGTGGAGGCGGGGTTGGCGGGGGCCGGTTCTGGCGGCGGCCCGCGGTGGACTCGGCGGAGGTGGCGGGGAAGACGGACGCAGGACCCTGTCCAAGCTGTCCTTGCCGCGCGGTGCACGCGCGATGCCGAATTGCGATAGCTGCGAGTCGTGTGCGGGGGCGGATTTTAATCGCATGTGGCGCTGAACTTGACCAAACTATGGAGATCACTTCTAATATCCAATAAAAAAACATCAAAATGAATCTTCGTAATAAAAATTCTTTCGATCTTTATTTCTAAAAATGATCTTTAGTTTCAAAAAAATACTGGGGGAGGGGCTATTCAATCTACGCACACCGTATACGAATACTTAGTGTACGTATGTGGGTACATCTCAGGACTTGTAGCTCTGTGCAGTATCATGAAATGGAAATCATTGAACAATATTTCATCTAATGAAGAGTTTTCTGTAGTATGACCGTCAATTATTGCACATAGCAAATTATTTTAATCTCTTTTTTTAAATATTTTACTATATGTATTGTTTCAATGTCCAGAGAGCGCAATAAACCGGAAAGAGAGTATTTTAAAGTGCTGGAAATAGTAAAAAGCATTTTTTAAAAACTGGAAGAACTGGGAACAGAATAGTAATTCATGCAAAACAAAGAATTACGAATGTGACTGTGTTCGGTCACTATCACCGACAATCCCTCACATTAAAAAGGAAATAGGCGAGCACGTTTGAAATTTTGTGATAATAGCAGAAAACAATGGTAGTTCAAACTAAGATGGATTTCAATATTTTTAGATAATGTTCATGAGTGTAATTCATCAAAAACGTCACGATACATCTAGCTTTCGCAATGTGAGATAATTTTTCGACATGAACGTACATCTTGTCGACAATAGACAAAGTTGTCCTGCCAACAGTGACTTCTGCTGGGGATACCTTGCTAGCATATCGTTTTCCATTATTATATCACTTTCCTTTCCTGGCCGAATTTCTCTACCATAAATTCAGATAGCTTCCTAGCCGTTTCTAGCCGGCGTCAACTCTGGAAATGTAGACACTTTTCCAGGTCAACGGAAGCAGCATTTAGAAAGAAGAATGCTAAAACTCATGTATAAAATTGCTTGATACAATTACTCTAAAAAAAGAAACCATTAGAAAAGATCGTTATGGTGTAGGTAATATTGTTGCTACGCTTCGATTTTCGAATAATGCGTATGTGTCGTGGAGAAATAAAAGTGTACTGTTTTACCATTATTTGCTGGAGTATAATGCAACTTTTTACGCTACCGATGTGAATCAGGGGGATAGTGATGTGGGGATGGAGGCGAAAGAAAAATTGGGGAGGGGGGAGGGGCTTGGCGCCGAACGAAGGTCCGGGCCACGAACAGCCGGCTTCCGCGCGTGCGTGCGTGCGTGCGTGCGTGCGGCCGAAGTGGGCGTGTGTGGGTGACGTCACGGGGTACGCAGCGGGTCGCAGCGCGGCCGTGTGGCCGAGGTCGCGCGTGCCGACGCACGGCCGGAGACCCCCACGCCACGCCACGCCACGCCACGCCGCGCCGCGTCCAACCGAACTCGGCCCGATGGCTCCTGAAAGGGTTCGGGTCTGACGCACCGCAGAGCACTCAGCGGTCACCGTTGCAGATAAGATTGTACACGCTTTTCCGGTAATGTGCACCTTAATGCGTCTGGGTCCACAACTTCAGTGGTAATAGCAAAAAAGAATGAAAAGGATATCCTTAATAGCTTGAGTAATTCCCTGATATCTCGAACTTTCCTAAAACATGCAAGTCGATGTGTAGGTCCGCGCCGGATCTTATTTCCCAGTGGATGACGAATCCCCCTCATGTCGGGCATGCTGGACTTTACTTTAACATGTGCTACATTTCCGGAACTAATAGTCTAACTAGTTAACATACCTAGAATTTTACCATCCATGTACATGTGAAATTCTACAGTCCAAACTTCGTAATGTCGGGATACTGTACCTTTCGAATCTTCATCGTAGTTACGATTGCCGACTTACTGACAATTCGAAATATGGATTTTATATTTTACAAGGACGAATTGTGTTCGTAGTCAGATGGATGAAAAAACATCAAAATTGTATAAACTGAATTTTAAAATTTCGCATTCCACGTGCATAGCTGTTTTTAGGGAAGTGGGTAAGTGTTACACTGATGGGTGGCGAATCGTAGCGGATTTTCCTCAAGGGACATCGTTATGCAGCGCAGACTACATCCATCGGTCAGGCATCGGGTGAGGTTTCGCGAACGTCCAGACGGACGCTACCTTTCTAGTGCTTTTATTATCACGCTATTCAAGATTCAGGCAATAGTTTACCTTTACAATATACTATAATTAATGTTTATTTTTTAGGATTATTTAAAATTGCATTGTCATGTAAACGTCTCATTAGAAGTAGAGGTAAAATTGTAATTATTTACATATTCGTCGCAGAAAATGATAAAATCTTACAGGAAACATAAACATTTAAAAATACATGTGTTACATTGTCCTTGGTCATAATGCCCACTGTTTTGAATTTTGATGATGTGAGATATCTACATCTATCTACAAGAATTGTATAAAGGGTAAAAGAAAAATATATCTTACTGGAATTAATTTCTTTACCTAAAATACAAATATTTAATGATAATTTAATTTCACATTTGTTTATTGTCGAAATTGTTTACACACCCTTGAGAAACAAGACTCACAGCATCAACTAATTGCAGCACCTCTGAGCGGGACGTCCTAGGTTCGACCCGAATCCTGCCCCAACGGTGGCAGGATTTTCGACACTAGCCAAATAGGTAGGTCGAGTTCTGTCACTGTCTGGAGAATTCTTCTGGCCAGCTGCTCATATCTTTTAGCTAACCTCACCCAAATACAAACACCGGAGGAAAATGTATTTCTTTTAACTCGTGCATTTAATACTGCTGTTACTTGGATAACTTTTGTTTGTCTTAATGATACAATTAATTCATTCATTGATCTCGTAATATTATCTACACGATATTTTGTATTCTGGTAAATTGCTTGAAATAATAACAAAATGAAATTGAATAAAGCAGAAATGAATCTCATTTCTTTCAGGCAAATAAAATCAGAATAATCTAATATTGCTACATTATATGAATTCTTCACTGACTTGTAGTTGTAGATATCACTACGTAATTAATGTACGTAACAATACTACTGAAAACGGAACCGGCCGAAGCAACCACTAAAATAAAACTTATTTGGAAATATAAATTTACAGTTGTATCAAATGATTACATTATTTAAATTACTTAAGATTTAGTTATTCCTAAGTAAAGCGATTCGTTGAAAGTGGAGGAAACAATTGCGAGTATGAGTGTGGGAAGCATGTTTGAGACATACATGCGTATACATTTTATTGTATGTCGGAGAAGTTGAAGAATTGATTAGTTTATCATGTTTATCCGTGCATGAAAGATGGTGTGGAATTAATTAGGAACATACATTGTTTATTGTTCATTGTTCATGTAAAATTATAGTATTTAATGATAACTCAATTTCACATTTATTGTCGAAATTGTTTGCCATTTATCCACACCCTTGAGAAACGAGGCTCAGAGCATCAAATAATATCACTGCAGTACCTCTGATCGGGATGTCGTAGGTTCGAGCCCCGACGGTGGCAGGATTTTTGACAGTAGCCAGATAGCAAGAACAATGTTAGTTAGCCACAGAAATGGGATCAATGACAGCGGAGATAAGGCATCTTAAAAAGGTGATTCAATTTTTCAGAAGAGTTTTGATACATTCTAATTCCGAATTCCTAATATTTCGATAGGTAGAAAAGATTAATAAAAATTATGTCATAAATAACTCACAAAATATATTAGAGGTTCGTTGAAAATGATACCGATTAAATGTCATCTTTTGAAATGTATGTTCCTCATCTAAAAAAGGTCCCCCCACTTCCCGCCACAAAGAAGTTGTTTTCAGCCAGTTCTGTTTGTGCTTTGATTCCTCCCACGCGATTTGAAGATCCTATACATTTCCAGTGGAGCGGTTAACTTCCTCAAAGCTTTCGGTTCTCGCCTTCAGTCAATCCAGTGTTTGCATTCGATGCACACTCCTCGTGCACATGTCGACGTTATTTGAGGGCACCTTGAACGTATGGATAAAGTAGTTTTTTCTAGACCAAGGTCAGCGAGGTCGGCACAGAGGTATATTCTCGTGCATTTGCAGGCACGTGCGGCCGAGGGCAGGGACACCATAAGTGTTTATTTTGGTTCATGTGATCTACATTGGTGCAAGAGAGGGCATATTATTTTTTTAACAATGACAGGATTTCACCTAAATGCAAGGTTTCTTAATTAATATGTAGATTAGAGAGGTTGAGTAAAAATATAGTTTTTTTTCCTTCTGTGAAATGTGCAATCTATGATAAATAACTCTCATTTTTTAAATTGAATTTGTGAAAAATATCCAGAAAGCAGAAAAATGTAATGATCTTGTAATAAAAACTATTGATTTGCTTGTTTTGCGAGAGGTACGGTACAGAGGTATTTTGAGAGAGGTTCCTTACACCAGATTCGTATTGTTAATAAATCAAGAACGTTTTGCCAGTACAAATGTTATTAGAATATCAAAAGAATAGTAATAATAAGAAGTAAAAGATCCGTGCAACCTTGTGAACGTGAAAATAAATACCTGGGTGCAATAAAAGCCGTAATGAAAAAATCGAATGTTACGAAAAACAGTTGAAAATTTGGAAGTACAATAACAGAGATGCAAACGTGGTTGCATTCATTTTCTGCATTCTCTCCTGACATGCAGAAACTACATACTGGGCAAAGAATTAGGGGGAAAATATAGTGTTGACGATTGCAATGTGCGAATTTATGCAATGATACTGACACACGTAATAACGTTCTTCTTGAACCCATATATTCAGTTAGGTAATATATCACAAGAAATCTTCCGTTTATTTTGCATACTTTAAGTGGAAATATTTGTAGGAAGTCCGAGAAAGAAATGCATAAAAAGAAAACAGGCTCAAACAAGAAACGCGTGTGTTCATTTCATTCATATAATCATGATAATGTATCATTCATAAGGTCACTGAATACTCAGGTACCTTAATTCTTAAGTGACACCAATATTCTATAGTGTCTAGTTTAGTACCTGTAGGGATGTTAGTGCTACACATATTTTTTCCTGCAAATTAACACTGTATTTCAGCTATCAATAATATGTAGTTTAAAAACCCTATTGTACATAATTTGCTGTGGTGAAAAGTTATAAAATATGTATAAATCAATCACTTCCGAGAATGGAAAATCTATAAAACGATGAGTAACAAGTCCCGCGATTTCCTTCTTTCTACATGCACTTGCAACAGCATGATTCTGGAATATCCAAATGAGCAATGTTATCTCGTTCATGAAAACAATAAAACGCCCACTATTCAATGAACAAAGCAGGAAAGATCATCCTGAGTTGTGAAGCATCTCTGGATAAACTTCTTCGCGGAAAGGAAACACGTTCGCAGAAGCGTCATATTTTGTGTCACACAGCAACATACTTTGAATACAAGCTATTGAAAATTCCTAGACAATATGGGTCCTTCTTCCTACACAGTTTGGTACTCCTGCGTTGACAGACAGGATCTCAAAGATGGCTCACTCTGATAAACACAATTGTTATGCCAAGGACACCTCATCAGTCTGTATAATCTAATGTTCCATTTCCATTGTGCTTCGCGAAATGTTGCTACACATTTTGCTATTGAGGTCTTGGCTCACAGCTCCTACATCTGAGGACCATGTGGTATGCGGTTCTTTTGTTTCGGTAACACTCTGAATTGGGTGTATCAAGCGAATGCGACGAGACACTTATTTTAAGCGTATACTTCTCTGGAAGTGTGAAATGTGAAAAAACATTAAATTACGTGCAGTATTATTACGAAAATATCTTAGGCCCATCTATGTTAGCGTAATTTCATGTTCGGCGTTTTGAGGTTTGAACTCAGAATTTTTTCGGTAAGGTTTTGCAACTATTTGCGCCTCTTTACTAGTGGCGTATAGTATATAATTTGTAAGGGAAAATCAATGTATCAGCATTTTTACTTTCTCGTAATTTAACGGCTTTTTCGTGGACACTTATGATATTAATTGGACGAAAATTCTGAGGAAAAAATCAAAATGCGTTCTCTCTCTTGAAATGTGATTTACCTCAGCTCACTAACTGACGTAAAAAAGTGCTTTCATTTCGTTTCAATCCCATGTTTCTCTCTTCACGGTGACTGATTTCCAATGATATTCAAAATACCGAAAAACAATAACAAAAAGACGTACAGGATCTAATTTTGTGAAATTTATCTAATGTGTACCAAATATGAGTACTCAACTTTCTACTCAGCTGTTCATGTGCAATCAAAGTGCCTGATAGGATGGGATGACTTCAGTTCAGACCCTAATGAAATTATAAATTGATTTTAACGCGCCTACTGATCCAGAACGGATTCTGTTTTATTTGTGAAAGGTAGAAGTTTGGGGAGTTAGGACGACCGAAGTGTTGTTATATCGATACATCACTTTCTATCTCTTCACTATATGTCAAACGATTATCCGTCAGTACTCCAAATTTAGAGATCCCACTTTTAAATTTCATGTTATTAACTAAAATTGTTTGCTCTGATTGAGGGTGAGCTAACACAGGCTTAATCTTAATGAAGACTAATTTTAGACTGAAGACTGAAGAAGAATTTTATATCATGTAGGCATTGAAATGCGATAATGAAACGACGGGAAGGTATGAAGCTTTTTTTATATTGTGGTAGAGACGTGAACAAGATCGGAAAGGATGTTCAAAGGAGATGAAAGCATAACGTCACATGTTGTGTAGAAGTATTCAGAAATAAAATGGAAGCGAAAGGAAAGAGGGGTTAGTGCCTGTTGGTGAATCGAAGAAGTAATAGTATCTTTGACAAAGGTGATGGCATTTCCTACCTACAATACGGGTCGCTGACTACATTGCATGTTACAATAAAATCTCTTATGTAATTTATCACATATTATTATATCATATAATATTTTCCAACAAAGACAAGTCTGCAGTAATAAACACAAATACTGTTAATATAATAAATTAGTAATGCAATAAATTTAAATAATGAAAATTAAATATGCTTAAGAACAAAAGGAGTGGTTAACCAATGGAGCGATTTCGTGAATCAACTTGTAACCATTAAGATATGCATAGGCTGCGAAAAATAAAAGTACGAATTTAGGAATGATGGGCAGTTGTCGAGAGGGAACACGTAGTAGGTTAGTCGGGATTAAGTCAATAGATGTCAAGCAGATGGAATGTAATACGAAGAAAACGAGTGTTTTGTTGGTTAGGAAAAGGATGTTAAAAGGAAATAATAGAATTTGGTTGGCAGTGGCTGTAGAGAGAAGATTCAGCTGTGTAAATTCTTAAATAATGTTAATCCACTTTAAGCTCATGTATTAGACGTGTAAAAGTAATATGTAAATTGAAGGAGATAATAGAAAAATCTTCACATATCAAATTAGATTGTTTGAGAATTTTGGACATGAATGTTCGTGTGTGGAAGAGTTGAACGCCGGACTCTGAGAGAATTCGTAATGTCTGCCAGCACATACGTTATATATCTACGACTAAACATATAAGTTATCTTTCTACACTTTCTTTTCAGGTAAAAATTAAGAGGAGGAGGGTAAAGAAATTGGCTGGAGCATTGTAAAGAGGACAATAATAAATTCAAATATTTTAATGATCTCCAAAATGGCACAACTAGATATTACTCCTCATGTATTTACCTACTTTTAGGAAAAAAAGCTTCTAATCGAACAGAGTTATGCGGTACACATCCATCTGCACACATGAATCCATTTTCGGGTATAAAAATTGCATGTTTCTCCTCTCTACCTGGACCAATATTTACCGTCTTTGAAATATTTCTAATAGACCTTAATCCTAATGTGAGTTACAGTTGCAAATAAACTTAAATACGGATTTATTGATTTTTCAGATATTTTAATTTAGATTATTCCTAAAATGTTCCTCCCTATACTTAGGATAACATGTAAAGTCAAAAACTTGATAACCCGTATAGGCGGAATCACAGGTCTATAAAAATGTTTTTCTTTATATTAGCCCTGAGACAAAAACGAGATATTTTAATATTAAAATGGCGCTCAGTTTGTTGCGCAAGGGAAATTAGAGAATCAAATGCTTTCTTATGACGCATAAGTTAATTATGAAGTAATGGAATGATACACCAAGCATATACGTTAATTAGAATATCAAGAAAAAATATTAGATTTATAATGTGTCATCTTAGAGCGTATAAAATTTGAAAATACGAATAGAATTTAATAGAAAATGAAGATTAGAATATAAAAGAGGTAATAGAATATAAAAGATTGACATTAAGAAATAATTTCTATTACAAATTATTGCAATAATATAAATTCGAGAGGCGTAACTCGCATTTTTTGGAAAATAATATTATCTTCCAAAATGTAAGCCATTGAATTGAAGGTTTACGAAATTAAGTCCCCTTGTCGTCTTCAAGTTTGTTGAAAAATAAAATATAATCAAATGGAAATCGCCGCTCCTCAATGTGAACCTTGTGGGCTTCCCAGGAAAGACCCGCAGATGTGAAACTGTTCTGCTCATTGGCAAATTCGCCTCTTCTGAGAAGAAACGCTGACTCATAGTGATGCTGACTGACACCAGAAGACGTCAAACATTATACTAGGTCAATGTCTTGGAAGTCAGGGAAAATCCATAATGGTCTATTTTTTTACAAAAAATATTACATGCCAATGAATTGTCACTGAAGAATATAAACCATACATGGTGATTTTGCAAATAACAACTAGTGGCTCTACAGAATGGCACAGACTTTCCCGTATTAGTTTTCTATTTCATTTGGTCTCGGATAGTTACTACTTACTCGTATTCGGACTTGCCACATTCTTCCTAACTGCAATCGCAGCCCAAAGTACATTTTTTGACGTTATCTTAATTTTTCGATTTCCTAATAGTAGAACGTAAATATTATTTTAAGAATATAAAAGAAAGTAAAACCTCGTCCTAAATAGCAATATTCTGTGCAAAATTTGGAGCAGTTTGTAAGAAAATGGCGTTTAATAGCTACTGTGAATGCGAAATTTGTAACCCTTTTTTAGAGAAAAATTTTGAGTTTTTAAAAATCTTCATTCGAAGTAATTTGAAGCACATTAACTCATCACACTCTCTACACTCTACAAATTGGTTGAAATTTGCATATTAATGGTGTGAGAGATCCTTCAAAAAAATTAATTTGTGTAAATTTAGAAAAAACTCCAATATAAACTTTCTCATATTAAAAATGCAATAAATTAACACTATCCGTTCAAAAATATTGATGAAAGATTTGGATAAAAAATAGCGTTTGAGCGTTTCTGAAAGTGCGGAATTTTGAGCCGGTTTTCACACAAAACCAGAGTTTTTGAGAAACTTTATCTGACATTATTTAAAGAACATGTACTCATAAATATAATAACGTGAAGAAATAGCCGCTTATTTAAGTATTAACGACCTGAGAAAAAAGTCAATAAATTAAAGTTTTGTAGTTTTTGGAAAAACAAAAGAATAGAGGAAACTGATGTTTATGTCAAATCGTAGAGTGCATTTAGCACTATCTCCAATTTTTTTCTTTAAACGTTTAGTAGAACCATTTTTGAGAAAATCTTGTTTTTGTAATTTTTAAAAATTGAACATATTTCAGGCAATTTTGCGCGAAATCTACTAAAATTTTCAAAAGAAATGTATATGACCTTATTAACAGAACTGACTTTGGAGAAGGAATTTTATTTGAATGAAAAATCTTTATTTTCAATTTTGTAGTTGTAAAAAGACGTTGAAAAGTCAAAATTTTGCAACTTTCGAAAATTTAGAGTCTGCCCTATGCCAGGTTTGCAAATGTTTTTTACTCTATTCTTACAAGAAATGTAGAGAAAAAATTGGAGTCGTTTTTGAGAAAATTCGCTTTAAAATATGCTTGATCCAAATCTGAAACTTTCAGAAATAATCTTAGGTTTAATCAGTTTCTTTTTATTTGTAAATTCTCTGGGTAGCACAACGTACGTGTATTTTATCGTGTGGTGACTGACAACCGGTTGCTGAGCATGCAAATGTGACAAGTCAATCTCTGAGAACCTGCAATGGATTTGCATCCCTTTAATACTCAAGTAGTAGAAAAGACAATAGAGTGCTGGAATAATATATCATACATCTTCTGCTGCATTCACTTCTAGAGAGTTTGTGAGTCGTTTTTGCGGAACTGTATGATATTAACGATGAAATTGCTAATTAAATAATTTTACTTTCGGACCCCGTTTGTAGGTAATGCTTCTTATGACATTATATGTACGGATGATGTTAGACAGTGGTGACTGTGACTACACTTCAAAGAGCGTTCAGACACACGTTCCATTCGGAACATAGATCGCGATGTCCAGCTCAATCTTGGAGGTGGATGAAGGTTCTCTGTTTATTTTCATTGTATTAATTTGGTGGCGCCGAATCATTATTTACATTCCATCGT
This sequence comes from Gryllus bimaculatus, assembly GCA_017312745.1. Classification (NCBI taxonomy): domain Eukaryota; kingdom Metazoa; phylum Arthropoda; class Insecta; order Orthoptera; family Gryllidae; genus Gryllus; species Gryllus bimaculatus. The sequence continues at coordinate 6,213,101 of BOPP01000068.1, read as the reverse complement.
ATCTCAATTCCAAGCTCGAAATCGATATCACATCTTTCCTAATTTTTTAGCAACATTGTTAAACTTCATATACAGAACACAACACGCCCGAATGATATAATATAGTGCCACCTTTCTAGAGACACCGCGTCCTTAGCTATGTCTAATATCGTTCGATATTTTCGAAACATCCTAAAAGTGAACTGCCACATACTGCAAATGTTTGTAAATAAAAGAAATTGTTTCTGAAAAAGCTTCGGAATACAGGCTCTCAATAAAATTAAGTTATCTAAGATTCCGCGATCATTCAGTCATTAAACTTAGAAGTATAGCATATCCACATGACACGATCCGGATGGAACGAACCAAAAAGTAGGTTAATTAAATTGTAGACCTTGTAGTGTACTCTTACCACTGATTATTTTGTGTCTTCGAATGCGTCAACGGTTATGGTCCTTAATCCCGTAAGTATTGTGCATGTTTTTTATCAAGGGAGGTGTCGGTGTTCTTCCCTAGCTTGAAGGTATGATCCGGCACCGATATACATGCCGGCTTGCCCCATTCCGGGGAACAAGCTGCAGTTTTTCCCATCCAGGTATCTTCCACCAGAGGGGCACCACTTCAGCTGGAATAAGCTCCCGACTAGTCTCCCGGTAAATTGGTGATGTTGTGCATGTAATTGTAAACGTGTGTACGTAAGGGCAGAGGGGAAAGGACAAGGAAGAGGAATTAACGATCGCGTTCGGTCTGCGGCCCGTTTTTTGTGTACTAATTCGGCATTCACCTGTTACTGCTCGGAGAATCCATAGAAAACTACCGATCAAAACAATCGGCGGCTAAAATCCTCCTCCAGAAGCGGCGGAACTCGGCTTAGCTATGTAGCTAGTGTCAAAAATCATACCGACTCTGGTGGCTCAGAGCATCAACTGATGTGAAGGGCACAGTTTCTGACCGCGAAGTGTAAGAACTCTAGTGCCGATAGAGTCAGTATTTTCGACACTAGCTACATAGCTATCTCGAATTCAGCCACCTCCCATCTGGAGGAGAATAGAAGCGTTCGGCTGCTCTGATCGGCAGTTTCCGTGGATCCTCCGATCAATACTAGGAGCAATATTCCTACAAACCGGCCATGAACCGCTCGCGATCTTTGTTTCCTCTTACTTATCCTGTTGTCAATCCTTACTTAATCAGCCTTACAGTTACACGCATTACACTACCTCTGAAGTCGAGAGATCCGACAGGATATTAGATCGGGGAGGTGCCCCGCTGGTAAGAGTTTCCTGGATGAGAAAACCCAAGAAGCCGATATGAAGGAAGGCGCTGTGTCTCACCCCAGCGGAGGAAGAATACTACCGTCTCTATTGATCAGAACTTACACTACACCTACGGGATTAATTACCACCGCCGTTGACGCGCCCGGAAGTGCGAAGTAATCAATCGAAACACTGCCTCTGTCTGGTCTCAAACCTTAGAACCTATGACACAGAGGTACAGTAGTGATATGTTAATGCCCTGTGCCACTCAGTCGGTCATACTGTTGACGAATATTCTTTACGGATTTAGAACAACCCATAGAATGGATAAAATTAGTTTTTAAACGCAAACCTCTCTCCTTTTCACCATATTTTTTTAAATTTATTCATTCTGAGAACCGATTACAAACATTGCTTTGCCTCTATGTTCCCGGATTTGCCTCTTGTCAGGAATTAATATAGTCCATTAGGAAGGTAGTTGTTGGTCACCTTGTCACAAACGTTATCGGAGTTTCTCTTGATATCGAGACATTCCGTTATTTCTCGGACACTGAATCATCCAGGCGAATGCTGGGCCGACAGAGATGCTGACTCACGATCTACGTTTCGTCGTGTTTTCCTGTTTTCGGAGATGGCATCAGAAACGGCCCCAGGACCAGACCTCAGGCAAACCTTCAAATGGGAGAGAGGGCCACAAGGTCAATGGCTTGCAATACACAACGAATGACGTCATTCCCACCTCAACAATCCTGAAAACGGTCAATGCCCTCGAAGAAAATATCTTTTTGTGGCAGCTACATCCTTCGTGAATGTTTTTCGCAGCTTATCAAAATATAATTAGATATAAGCAAGAAAAATGACGGACATATGCAATGTCAGGGTGTGAAATTGGTGAACCTACCATTATTGACTAATGCAGCACAGATTGCAATCGTATGCTTCGCCATCTTTTTCTTTCTGGTTTTATTTTCAGAACTTGACCAGTGGAAGTTACGTAACTTCTTTTATATTATAGACTTACATAATTATATATTTTTCATCCTATTTTAAAAACAATTTAAAAATGATGTATTATAATTTTTGTTTTGGAAGCCCTTGTCAACTATTGTATTTGAAACCCCAGTCGATATTCTTTAGAAATTAACAAAAAGTATTTACGCGGCAAAATAGAAAAAAAAGCTATAAACAAAAATTAGTGATTATATGAAAGTAGGAAAATATTTTCACTAAATTTATGTAACATAATACTAGTATACTATTTTTTTGCATACAAATGTGATATATCTACAAAAATGTAATTTGTTCAATTATTGAAATAATAAGTTATGGTAAGTAGGAGATGTGGTAAAATTATTAGTGAATAATTTTATTGCGAACAAGCTTATATAGAACATCAATTAATCTACTGGAACGACGTTAAACCCTTGACTCGAAGCATTTCTGGAAGACTTATTTTAGACGTTTTCTCAGCTGCTGTATCGTGGCCCTCTCATTGTCAGGATTGGTGTCAAAACGTTTTCCTTTTAGCACGTTCTCTATTTTTTGAAAGAACCAGAAGGTGCAATGAGGACAGACTCGCACGTAAGGTGAGTGTGGATAGACTGTGTGTGTATGTATGTGTGTGAGTGTGTATGTGTGTGTATGTGTATAAGGAGTGGGGATATGCTAGTGAAGAAAATCCTCCGCCGTCGAACTCGGTACCTAGAGCTTTCCAATCAGCGTGGCTGCAGAGAAGTATGCGTTAGTGTTAGCTCAGAATTAAACTCAGTCTGTGATAAAAAAGTGTTGTCTCTGCAAGCTTAAGAAGAGGAAGGACTTGGTAGAAAATTAATATCCCATAAACTACTGATTTACGAAAAGAGTTGATTAACATAATGTTAGTTATAATATCAACCATGGGAAAACACTATTTATTCCCAGGTCAATGGCTTCTGTTCTCAGCTTAGCAAAAAATTGATAATGTTTTTTTAAACTTAATGTTCAGGAAATACCGAATATAGACTAACCAGTAAACTCGCACATCTTAGGTAAACAGGATATTTGAGATAAATATCATGAACCATGTGAAAAACTCATTGCCAAATTTAGACGAAATAAACCATTTATGTCTGGTGTGCAGAAAATAAGGTATGGAGGATATTGAAAACTGATAATAGCTCTTTGAATAAAGCAATTTGATATCATTGTTCATTGTTTTTTACTCGATCTGAATATGGAGTATTAACGTGCTGAGAATGCAAATAAGTAAACCTAAACAATAATTTTCTGGCGTAACGTGTAACATGAGATAAGGCAGATAGAGAGTAGCTTCAATGTTTGATGATTTAACTCGAAATTCTAATCTGACCTTTTGTCTTATTGTCATATTTAATTGTCTTTAAGAAAGCTCGCTGATTCTCGGCCTGTCAAACAAGACATACCAGTGACAATTAACCGACCATATCTACGGGAGAATTAGAGAGGTTTCATTGAACGCTCAAACACCCACGGCGATGAGTTCTAGCGTGTTCTTGTTCTACGAAGATCATTCCAAATTTAACCCACTTAAACTTTTTAAAAGTTAATTTTCTTTTCTATGTCTTTGTTCATTTCAGATTTCGTAGTATCATTGTTCTCGCTTGATTTGAAATTTAGTTCAACCTTTTTCCGCAAGTGTTTCTCTCATAGTACTTGTTTAAATTGGCCTCTTCAATACATCTTCGTCGGAAGCAAGTGCTTTGAGAACGAGGCAGAGATAAACATTCACAAGAGGTTAAAAATGTGTAAGGCGATGATTATGATCACTGTACAGTTAGTGGGTGGGATTCAATATTATCTAGTGAATTAGGGTAAGCAAATACTCAGGATCTCCCGCTCAAACAAGCTCTTACAAAAGAATAACCGTGCAACCGTGTCAATAAAATTGATAAAGAAGAAGCGAGAATGGGCAGAATATTGATAGAACAGCAATTGAAATAAGTTTCTTCCATGTGGTGCCATGAGATGATGACTCTATTGTGAATGCTGCGAAACTGAGAGTCTGAGACGTGCTGGCCGAGGCTTATACCGTACGGGTATACATGCCCTTCTTCTAAGGTGACGTAAAGCAGTAGAAAGAGGCGGAGATTATCTGAAGAAGTTTGTTCCTGAAGGAATGGATCATCATACTGTAAAAATATCAAACGTTTCAAAAATAAATTGAATGTTAAAAAAATGTTGTGCTTTACTTTTGGAATGATGTTCGTATATTTTTTGTTGATAAATATATGAACATTAGAATCAATTAAAATTGTAAATCGCAGAGACGACGAATCCATGGCTCTGATGATTATACCTTCGCACGCAAGAGATGATGGCACATCATACTCTTTTTCAAGGCTTATAATACGAATGCAAAGACGTAAGTGCAGATACTTTGTATCGAACGATAATAGAAAAGTTTGAAAAGAAACATGAATATGAATAAAATAAATTATAACACTTTAGTCTTCCGATGTAGGTCTTCGTGAGGCGATACCTCTGAGTTCAAAAAGAACTCCCGTCTCTAACGAAAGATACAAGTTTGACCTTCAGTTCTCTTGTTTCTTACGAAACACGCAAGGCCATTGCTGCTATTCAGTGTTGTTACCTGTACAAGAGAATTTGGCAGTTGAACAGACGAGCTAATTAGACATATCATTATAAGGTTCTTTCGAGCATTCACGGTCGGTCTGAACAACTTCTGATGTGTTTGTGCTAGTGTTATTTGTATAGGGTTCTCGTCTCTGGTCTAACAATAACTAGAAATTATATTTAATAGGTAATAAAGGTAAACATTTTTTCAGTATTTTTATTGAATAAGAAATTTGGTAAATATTGAATCTGTGGTTAATCTTATTTAACTCGACATTTGGTTAGATTATAATTACTAATAACATTGTCATTATTAAAACTCACTAGGGTTTTAAAAATTCTTGATTAAGCCCCTAATAAAATTATCCTAATTTCAAAAATGTAGATGAACACATACATTAAAATGCGCAATAATATAGCTAACACAACAGAGGCACTCCACTACATATTGGTTAGAATTCGAAAGTGAATTGTTCACTGTGTCTACTCAAATGTAATTAGAGATAAGTGAGAGTCATATTGTTAACAAATTGTGATGTTTTACGGATTGTTTCTAAAATCTTGTTATTGTTTAAAAACAAAAAATGCCATACAGGACATTCAATGTAAGAAAACTCGATAATACTCTCAGAATTCTCAGAATTTGATACATCTTGTAAATAAAACATTAAATTTGTTCTAGCAATGTTTTCTCGTTCCACGGATGAATGTATGTACTTTGACACAACAGCTCTTTACGACCTAAGACTTACCAGCAGCGTCCCGACCTTGCGGTCATGGGTTAAAGAGTACCGCGTGTGGTTAGCACATAACCATCCCTACTCTATTTCTGGTATTCTCAACCTGAGAAGTGAGATTTCTCATCGAGGGCGTAGGCTTCCGCGGCCGGAGTCAGTATTTACTTGGCTATCCGGGTGACGCCGCGTCCATGGCGAAGGTGTCGACAGTTCGGTCGCCATTATGCGTCTTTCCACAATATCTCATCGTCACCCAACAACAGATACTGAAACATTGCAAGGCGAGTGCGCAATTAATTTTTGCACCGACTGGGAGTTGTGCCGTGGAATGCGAGTACGCCTACCAACAAGCCACTAAGGGCTATCGTTCCGCGCTTGAAAAATGTAAATCCGCAATTACATTAAAATAAAAAGAGAATTATCGAGATTCCACACGTCAATTTGTTTGTCCATTCCTCGAAAAACTAACCGCACTGTTGGTTATGCTGCTGAATTTTAGCAAACAAGGAACTTGAACTACTTTAAACAAACTACTTTGTATAATGTGTAAAAATATTAGTAGTTTTGAATTTCTAATTTTGGTTTCGATGTAGAATGTTGGTCGAATATGTTGATCCGAAATGAATTTTTCAATTATTTAAGAAATTACCTGGCAATAGCACATTGAAATGTTTATATTGTAGGAAAAATAACATGATAACATGTGATTAGTAGAGTTAGCGTTGTTTTAAGTTTTTCTTTTTTTCTTTCCAAAACCAAATGTGCCAATGTGAGAAAACTAATACATGCATGCTTGTTCTGCGAAATTCTTTGAATTCTTTAGAACTAGGCTTTTTGAGATGTAAAAAATGTTTGACAATACAACGAGGCTAGAAAACAAACAAAAATTGTTTATTCTAATTTATTAAAATATTTTGCGTTTACTAAAGGATTTTGCGCTGAGTTATATGTATATATTGTTTCTTTACGTCGCGTATGTCAAGTTTCATTTAGCATATGCAGAAGAGAAAAAAATATACTATGTTCAAAGAATACAGACATTATTTTTTTGCATAAAACTGCGTACACGCTCGCATGAAACCAAATGCCTATTCAAATATATCGATATAGATTTAAGCCCCTTAATTACAAATTATGTAGGAAAATTAGAAAAATCACTGTTTTTCTATTTTTTAAATTTTGTTTGCTAGTTACCCGAATTAGTCCTTGTATTGTAACTAAGATATTAAAGTGTATAATTCAAAAGAAATTACAAAAAATTGCGCACATAATAAATTAGAATTGTATGGAATTGATTAAGAATCGGTGTAGAACAAGAGATTAACAAATGTTTGCATAGCCATGCCGTATTAATGTTAATATACTAATGAGACGACCTGCCTTTCCATCTATATTAGGAAGTTGCCACAATCACATCTTCATAGTGCTCTTTATTAATTGTGGAAAACGCCATTTGACAAGCAATTAAATTACAATAATTTAATCTGACAGAAGTTTCGTTGGCGAATTTATGCGTATAGTACTTATTACACAGTACGGTTCTGACTTACACAATATTTTTCTTTATTCTTTATGAATATTATTTTGTAACATAATTTATTACGATTTGATTAAAGTACAGTAGAAAGTGTGGCACCAGTTAGAATGTTTATTTATTATATTATTCTCTGCAGACTGACAGCAAAAAATCCAGCATTTTTCGAAAGAGGTCAGCAATCACACGCCTATTTCTACCGAATACTACCTCTAACAAAAGCCTCTTATTTTACTCAGTTGCGGCTCACAAGCACAGGAACAGTTGTCTATACTTAAGCGCGTGTACCGACGGCAACAGGAGCAGAACGACAAGGCGCCATTCGCGACTAAGGAAACGTCTCGAGCCTGTTCCCTTTTACCACTGGCACCATGACAATATCTCAACCTCATCGGCCCGGCGTTATGGATGCGCGAAGTGTTGTTTGTTTGATTGATTATTTATTCCATGGCTTAGGTCATTAGACCAATAAGTAGAGTAGGCATGTTGTATCTCGGTTGGGGCGGTCATCTTCCCCTGCTGAATGGTGAGATCCGCCGCCGATTGGTCGACTGTTTATTGATTCCGGGCACGTCAACTACCAGGGTCATTAGTACCATACGTGTATTGCATATTTTTTGCTCGGGAAGTGGCGTGATTATTCCCTTACTGTATGGCGAGATCCGGCGCCGACCTACCGTTGGTTAGCCGGGTTTTCCCCAACCAGATTTACCCCACCAGCGGGGCACCCCCCTCCCAGCAGGGACAAGCTTTTTGCTCCTGACGGGTGTCCCGGCATGTGTGGTAGTGTAGTGCGTGTTAGTGTGTGTGTGTGTTAGTGTGTGTGTGTGTGTGTGCGTATGTGTAAAGGGTGAGGTTAGGACAAAGAAGAGAAAGGTGAGATCGCGCGCGGTCCGTGACCCGTTTGTTAGGGTACTACTCCGGCATTCGCCTGGTGTTGATCGGAGAAACCACGGAAAACTACCGATCAGAGCAGCCAGCCGCTAGAATTCTCCTCCAGACAGCGACTGAGTCGACCTATCTGTACAGCTAGTGCCGAAAATCCTACCACCGTCGGGACTCGAAACTGGGACCTCCCGATCAGAGGGGCTGCAGTGACATCAGTTGATGCCCTGAGCCACCTTTTCCAATTCCAGCGCCGACCTACATGACGGCTCGCGTGGTTCTTCCAAACAAGGCGTCTCCCACCAGCGGAGCACTGCCCCAGCAGGAACAAAAACTAAGCTTCCGACTGGGCTCTCTACTTATGTGGAAGTGTAGTTCATGTAAGTGTGGGTGTACGTAACGGGTGAGGATAGGTCAAGGAATGGGAAGTAACAATCGCGTGCGGTTCGTAGCCTACTTGTTATGATACTTCTCCGGCATTCGTCTGGTGTTGATCAGAGTAATCATGGAATAGTACCGATCAGAGCAGCCGGTCGATAGAATTCTCCTCCAGACAGCAACTGAATTTGACTAGCTAGTGCCGAAAATCCTACCACTGTTGAGACCCCACGACCTCCCGGTCAGAGGCACTGCATGTATGTAACGCTCCGTTATAGAGGAACATGAGTACACGTGTGATAGAAATCTCCATGCCATTGGTAGGGACTTCAATTATTTTAACTCGTAATTTGCAATGGAGATCGCGGAAGTGTACGTCATTTTGGCTTAAGTGCGATGCCCTGATGTTGCCTGGAGCCATCGAGATTCCCGGTGCAGCCAGTTTCCTATTGCACTCGATCTCATCGTAGGTCATGCTGCTCGCACACGTACAGTCGATATCAGCGTGATCGCGTCTGATGGGCATTCCCCAGACGCATCTCCTAGTCAGTCCCCGTGCAGAAGAGGTTCTGCGCACAGCATGAGCGCTCCTGGCGGGCAACGGAGATGACGCTGGGAAATCCCTGCGTTCAACTGTCTTCTACGTCGTCCGGTTTTCGCTGGGACTTCGCAGCTTCTCTGGAAAAGTCACGACTGCGAGTGTCTCGCGCGGGGTCAATTCTGGTTCACCCGCAACCTCCCAAACGTCGTTTGAGATTGTGGAAGGAGGAAAACTGCTTCGTCAGGGTCTTTGTGTGGCAAAATTATTCATCGAGGAAGCTCTGTAAAGAAAAACAAAAATCCTACTGTGTGGGAGATGTGCGCATTTTACAGCTGTGAAACCTTGATTCTTCGTGTCCGTTTTAAAGTGTGAAAGTGTAATGATTATTAATGATCTTGAGGTGCAATTTAGTATATATTCCCACCATTATTTCATGTTAATTGTAGAAATATAAAACGTTAGGATGATTTTCTTGCAAAAAAGTAATTGATTGTAGATTCACTGTGGGTGGTTCTTCGAAGTAATAAATAAGTTTAAAAAAATGCTGTATATCGTTCATTTGTGTCATTTCCATACGTCAAAAAGTCACTTATCATGGATATCTAAAGTTTTTTAAAACGATACACTACTGCCTTTTATTTCAATATATTATTAAATTCTTCAAAATTCACTAGTTTTGGTACTGAGTACACAATTTTTGTATAATCATGCGTTAAAAATATTTCTTTCTCGGTATTTTATACATTATATTTCACTGCATTCAGAGATAAATGCTGTTTGCTTTACTTAAATCCAGATTTATTAGGATATTTATTTGAATATTTAATTGAATATTTAGTTCAATATTTAATTCAATATTCAGTTTGTCTTACTTTTTTGATTTGGAATAATTTGTTTTTAAAAAATACTGCTCAAAATGGTACAGATTTCCAGGATTGGTATAGCCCATCAGATTGGTATAGATATTTTGCTTTGCAGACAAAAGAACTCGATTTTCGAGTATCTCCCTTTAAATATGCCTTTTTATTTATTTCTAATGCCCTGAATATTCCGTTGAGAGAAATAAATTTTCTTCCCAATGACTTCAAGTAAAACGTTTTCTTTATTTTGTGAAGTCTTTGCGAGCCTTGAATTCAATTTGGGTATTTAATTTGGAAATTGAAGAATGGATTGCAATTACATCACACTAAAGCTCCTTCTACATTCTCACTTCGTCTAGACTCGAGACTGACAGTAATAGCGACTAAGGGTACTCACGGGGAGGGCTATTCACTCTTCTCTCTTTTTAACAGTTCAGGAAAATTCGAGACTTAGAATGACAAATATTTGTACATCCTCGTAAGTATCTCATATCATCAAATCTATCTCGGGATAGAAGTGCGGGAGATAAGAACTGCGCTTGTCCGTGGCCTGTTGTTTAAAGTTGCACTCTTGGAATTAATCCAAGTAAACCACGGACACGATCGGTCGAAGTAGCTGGCTTTTGAAATTTTCTGATCAAAGCGACGATATCGTTTGTCCCAGCCGTTGTTGAATGTGTTCTTCTAAAGTGATATGAATTAGAGTTTTCCTGTCCTAGGGACTAGGGCAAGCCTTTTTTTATTTTTTACAGAGCATACATAGACCAGTACTTAAAATACACTATACATATGTAGTGAAGGCTTACAAACTAATTTACCTAAAAATAAACTACATACTAATTCGGGCGAGAAAATATTTTGCAGATACTTTTAAAAACAATCTATTTCGGAAAATTTGACTAGGAATGCCTGGTATGGATATCTATTTTTAATTCTGGTGAGGAGTTCAGGACAGAACTGCTCAATTCCCTGGTTTAGCAAGTCATCAAATTCGCCCGCTAGATAGCCCTTAGCCATCGGCACTAGTGCCCATGGCGATTTATTGTAATTCTAGCCTTTGTAGGGGACGAACTACACAAACTCAGAAACCGGTGCAAATGAGTTCGATATAAATATACAATATTTTGTGATTTTAACAACGTGGATATATTGATCTTGTAAATCTTTTTCGGGTCGACATCATTTTGCTATAGAAGTCAGGTCATAACTGCAGGGTGGAGTTGCATATTTGAAGATTGACAGGCTCAAAAAACAATATGCGAAAACTTAGATTAGTACTTCAAGACATATTTAAGATATGTTTTTAGAAAATTTTTGTATTTGAATTTGAAATTAAAATTTTCAAATGTTATGAATGGGTTAATTTAAAAAAGTGTAAATAGATTATAATAACAACTCTTTTTAATGACCGAATGGATGAACAATAATCATTGAGCTTCCTTTAAATATGGGCATCCAGTGAGAGAGGGAAGTAACCCTTAAAATTCGAAACATCAATTTATTGACTTATTCAATGTGTTCGTAATCGAATACGTTCATAAATATTTATTTTTAGTATTTTGAATTAGCTCAGTCTCTCATTGAGCGCCTCAATTGATAAATAAGAAATCTACGTAAAATGTAAAGAATGCCTTCAATGTTCCTGCTTTTATAGCCCATACCCTGTCTCTGTAAAAGAAAATTGGTTCATATATATTTCTTCAGTTCATCCAGGAAATTAAATTAATTTAACTTGAGGAAAAACTCGCCTCTTAAATTTTTAATGTTGGAAGAAATGAGAAATTTCTAGGATATTGTTTACGAAAGGGCTGTACAAGGGCAGTTTTACAAAAGATTATAATCGAGATAAGAACCTAATAATATGTTACTATAAAAAATCAAAAAGTCGTACAGTCGTAATGGCCAAAACGCACCATCGTAGATAAATTACATTTGGATGTCTGAGGAATTATGAAACTTTGAGTGAACATTTATATAATTCTGAAAGGTACGTAAGCAATTAAATTAAATTTACATTTTAATTATTTTTTGTTTTAAAGTATAGAAATCTGTGTTAGTTGTTATTAATTATTTTTCTTTTAACCAAAATCATACAAAGTCTATATAAAGAAACTTGGATCCATCCAACCAATGTGTGCTGGTTTGCCTTTGCTTTCCACACTACGAGCATTAGAGAGTAAAACAACCATGCCTTACACGAGACTGGAACCCACAACCCGGCGAGAAGAAGTCGCCACTACAGCTATATACGATGTATACAGATGTGAATGGACTCGCTCTGAAAAAAAAAAACCTGAAACCCACGGTTTTGCAGTCGGCGGAGCTAACTTTCCTGAATTTGTCTAACGATTTCATTTAGTGACGAATACCGAACATCTGCGTGACGTCGTCGATGCAAAGGACCTGTTGACGTGTGCGGCGGCGGTGGAGGAAGTGGCGGCAGCGCGGTCAGCGAAAGCGGTGGGGCGGGGTGGGACGGCTCGAAAACCTCGATGGCACCGCGCACCGTTGGCGGTGGCAGCTACGCAAATGTGTTTGCATTGCGAATTTCGCAGTCGGCGGTTATGGAAGTTTGGCGACAAACTGTAAACCGACGAGTTGTGGGAATGCTGATAAGGTATCGTTGTTGTAATAAAATGACGAAAATAATTGAAATCATCTCTACCAACTTGCTGGTAATTATAATAATAATAATAATAATAATAATAATAATAATAATAATAATAATAGCTCCTTACAATCCCATAGAGAACAAGGGCCTACAGGTGTCGGGTGGGTTACACAATGGTAGAATTCTCAAGCACCCAATTCGGGAAATTCCTTACACAGACGCTATTTACACACAAAAATAAGTAGCACTTCACTTTGTCTCAGTCAAATTTAACACTATTCACTTTGATTTTACTACTTAAATCTTTTTATCAAACACTTCATCTTACACTTACTATTTCTACATTCGTTCTTATTTAGTTGGTGAAAAATTCAATAATCAAGAGTAATACGTTAATTGTGTTTGATGTAGACATGGTCTTCCACTTCTGACGATCCTATCCCGAGGCATATTAAAGCGAAGGGGGGTTAGATGACTTGAATTATTTCATCATGTCGGCTCCAGGGCGCACAATATTTTTGAGGTACACTTCATCCTTCTCTTGAAAAATTCTTAACGTAACGACCACGTGCAATACAAAAATAATTCATAACTTTAATTTCTAAAAGATTCAAACGTTTTAATGAAAATGTACTTACACCAACCATACAATACAGTATATTGCGCTCTATCCTTTATATGGTGTATAGTATGCTTCTCACTAAATAGGTCAATAAAAAAGGGGCTTTTTTCAGAAAATCTTATTTACGTAATTGCGAAAAATTTCCTCAAGTCACGATTTCCCAAAACCTATAATATTTTGAATCAAGCAAATGAGAATAGATTTTATTATGAAAATAGTTCGATTTTAATAAGGAAGTTTTCTTAATAATATAACCGTGTATCGAAAAATTTCTAAACCTTTGAAATTTTCGAAATTCTAGAAGCTTTTACGAAAATTAGATCTAGACCATATTATTAAGAAAAAAATCTCTATTGGGGCAAAAAATGTAATTAAAAAAATTGATGTTATTTTTGAGGAGACCTTTTTGAAGATTGTTATTTGCCATAGTTTATCTTCAAAACGCAAAAACTACTCACTGAAATAACTGTATACAACACTAATTAAAAATCTAATTTTGAAGAATAGATTTCATTGAAAAAACATCTCACATTTCAATAATTAAGTTGTAGAGGATGTGAAAGAGATTTGATTTTTTTTCAATTTTAAAATTTCAAAGGTTTTATATGGTATTCTTCTATGCGTACTTTGCAATATGCGTATTCGAAGAAAACATTTTTTTAATTGGAAACTTTTAGAGAAAGTTTCGACAATGTAGGGGCCCAATCTAAGTACCCAAAAGAAATTAAAAGATCTGTTTTAATTTTGCAAGTGAGCAAATTCAGCCAGGCGATACAGTAATATTCATGTGTTCGTGAGCGACCAGAACCAAATAATTTCCAAGTTCAGACACCCTTTCAGAGTGACAGATGCACAATGTAGGGAATCTCAAAACACAGGTCGCGGAATTGAAGAAAAAAGGAAGGTTGGAGGTGTCAATAAATATTGGCGCTGTTAACGTTGCTTTTATGTCTTACAAATTATATAACTTTGATTATATCATTAGATTAATATTTTTGTAATGAACTTAGAGTAAACATTCAGTATTTTCACAATATTTTTGTTGCGCGGTTTTCCTGCGATTCTTGGTAGAACAAATACCGTAATGAGAGAAAATATTTAAAAAAAAAACATCTACCCTCTTCATATACTCGTTCTTAACAATTTTTCTCTACCAAAAATAAACGAACTTGTAGCTCAGTGCCACCTATTGAGTTATTGACGATTATGTTAATACTTCTATGACACACGTCTAGCTACAATCACACGCACGGACCTCAGCCAGTCTCGAGAGTCAAAAGTGCGCCTTTGCACCTGGGACGCTCCGCTGGGAGTCCACTTGGGAGCAGGTGAATGGCCGCAGTTGCGTCATCAGCGCAAACGGCGCCTGACTGCCGAGCAGCTGCTGCTCATTACTCGTTTCGTTTCACGTCGCGCGCGAATGCCTTTGCCAGAACACACGCTCGCTCGCGAATGTGTGGCAGCATACGGCTGTTTTAAAGAAGAGCAATATGCATTAAGGCTGCTTGGGGGGGGGGTATTCAATTCGAACACATTTTTTTTTAAATTTAGTGTCGCATCAACTTCTAGGTCATTAGCGACCATTATTGCTTGTAACGGTATGGTAACTGTGGGGATGACCCGATATGAGGATGATTGGGGGTGAAAGGACGAACGCAATAGAACAATGCCCGAGGCGGGATTCGAACCCGCGATCTTTCGGTCCGAGATCGCTACGGCACTACTGTCTTAGCGATCTTGGCCATCAGATAGGCTCGAACACATTGTTTTGCTCAATTCCTGATAATTAGAGATAATGGTGATGACGCTGTTGTTCTGTAACTAAACAATATATCACTCATTAAATACAATGCATGTTCATTAATAGTGACAAGTGTAGTACCAAATACTGTATATATGCATCAATAATAATAGCAATATCAACAATACTAATAAATTACCCAAGGCTTCATAAGTAAGAAATAAGGGTTTTCTTGGTGCAGTTTGATGAAACATTTTGTCATATATTTAGGTGTTGATGTTGAGGAGTGCGTTTTGATGTTAATGAGCATCATACTTGATGTTACAGAATCTAATTGAGTGTATTCAACAATGTCAAATTGTATCGAAAAAAGGACATTTTTAATTTGATTAAAAATGCATTTATTTCATTTTTGCATATGCGGTTTTGATTTTAGGAAGTTGATGCTTTTACTACAACGATTTTATCACATTACACCTGTGTGTGCAACTGCTCTAGAAATGTTACTATTCAAGTTTTTAACTTTAATTCAATAAAAGTCATGTTTATAAATTTAATTAAAATAATCGCTGTCTGCTCTCTTTGATTGTCTTTAATACCAACATATTCTGTTTCGTTTAAAAAAATTACATTAGGGAATCATCTGGGTTGGAAATCAAGTAAAATATTTTAAAATTGTAACTGTTTTTATTATGTCATGTCAATCATATGTCAATTATTTAACTAGTTAGTTAACTGGGAGAGGTGGCTCAAGGTATCATCTCATCGCACTGCAATGGAGGGGAGAGGAGAGTTTCCTTCCTGCCCGGGAGATCTTAGTTTCGAAACTCGACGGTGGTAAGATTTTTGACGTTCGCTAGATAGCTAGGTCGATTTCAGTTGCTGTCTGGAGGAGAATTCTAGCGACCAGCTGCTCTGATACGTGGATTTCAGTGGTTTCTCAGATCAATACCAGGTAAATGCCAGAGCAGAACCCTCTCATACGGGGCACGGATCACGCACGAGCTGTTTTGCATGAAAAAATAAAATGTTTTCGAACTGACGCAAAAAAACAAAAATCGTTACCGCAAATTACTAGAAAATACAACTTACACTTCTGAATGGGTCCTCATAAGTTACGTCAGAATGATCTCCCTAATTTTCTGATGTCCTAACTGAAGACATTGAACGCTTGTACGTAAACAAAACATATTGCTTTCTCATCGCTATTTAGAACCATTTCCGTGATGTAAATTTCCCATCTTCGGAAGCAAAATATCGTACACACTACAATTAATAATACACACACAATAGTAGAAATATACAATTATCGAAGGCTGGACAGCCGAGGTTGTTAAGACTGAAGAGTAATAGCTGCCTCGGATCGAAGGGTCGCGGGTTGGAGTCCCGCTTTGGGCATGGATATTTGAATGTTTGTTTTATCATTACGTGTTCTCCTTACATTAACCTCAAAAGTTTAAAATTTGCAGAGGACGCTACATGATGATGATTTTGAAAAGTGATTTGACAAAATTATCATTCAAAATGTGTTTTGCAGTAACGAAGATTTTTTAAAAAAATTGACTAATTCAATATGCATACAATATTATCAACCTTCTGGGTTATTTTTTAATGCTGGTAGATTTGAAAATGTAATACGAACACATTTTTACTATAATTCAACCCTACAATAATATCGTTGGTCTTGGTATCCATTCTAGCAAACGATGTTTGTTTAAAACATCGTGAAATAAAACTAGATAAACCTAATACTTTTCACGGTTATTTTTACAGTCACATAACAATATTACAGAATATAGTTTAACATCTCACTTACGAAACTTGTCTTTTTATCTTTCTCATTTATAGCTACATGACGCTTTATTAGTAAAAACATTTGGAGATAAATTAATATGAGTTACTTTTCCAACATTTGTAGAAGAATATTATGTTCGTAGATTATTTAAATTATTGTATTTGATATCTGAGTCATAAAGAGACCTAAATGATGAGCTTGATGTAAAAAAACAACAAAGTTGCGTTGAATTGTGTCATCACCGAATCCTGACTGTTCTATCACATATATAATTTGGATGTTTTTAAACTTCTTTACTGTTTTTAAAATTGACATATATTTAAAGTCTGATGCTGAAATAAACGTTTGAATTTCGCGCACACGTTCCCTTTTTAACAGTTTGGTTTGAGCAGTACGTTCCGCCAATACATGCTCTGTTTGTTTTTCTGTTAGATTCCATTCAATTGCATTCAATCAGCGTTCCAGGAACCGGCGAAGCGCAAAGCGATGCACAACTGGGACACTGGCGCCTCCGGTCGCCATGTTTCGCTTCGGCGCAGTCTTTTGTCTTCGCCAGGGGCTTCCCCCCGCGCGCCATCTTTGTCCCGCCTTCGTTTGTTCTCGCGCGCGCGCTGATGGGACAGATGAGCCCCGCCCCTTGGGCTCCTGACCCAGGCGTTCGGTCGCGAGAATCTCGGAAGAATTTCTCGGAAAAGTACGTCACAGTCGTTAAAGCTCGCGCGAGAAAGATGACTCGCATTGTAACTGTGGTGCAAAAATGGCAATCACGAAGCACAGAAACAAAAGAGAACACTGTTGGGGGAAAAGGTTCGAAAGGCAGTGAGAGCACATACTGTCCATGTCGTTTAGTGGTTCATTTTTTTCAACATATGGCAGAAATAATTATTTATTTTATATTGATAACATTGTTATATTTATATTTTTTGATATATTCTCGATCTACATTTTCATCAACATTTCATTTTGTACAGCTTCGGAAAGATGAGAGAAGATTTAGTAACTATAATCTATAAAATTCTATAAGTAAAATAACTTCATCTTAAGATGCCGAACGGGTGACAATGCATGCTTGTAATACAATAGATCAGGTTTTGTTGGTCAAGGTCACGTGTAGAAAGCCGTTTCTAGTAATACCGTTAAAGCAGAGTTATTAATTGTTTTTCTACACGCCACCATACAAAACATTAGCGTTGTTGAAACAAACTATAAATCTTTCTGAAGGCTGCAGTTTAAATACATACACTAGTTTTATCGATGAAGTATAAAGTTCAAATTCCTTGTGTTAATATGTCCTTTATATTTTTATAATATTTTTATGACATACATATTACTAATTAAGTGTACGAATCTTGATGTGAGCTGAAATTTGATCTTGCATTTCCCCAATTCAATTTTTCAGTGTCCCAAATTTGCAAATTTCACGCTTTATTGAAACACTCTCATTATGAAATTGTAATTCTTTTAAATACATTCGTATATATCATTACCATAAATTTATACCATTATACCGTAGAATAGTCGTACTTTCATGGAAGAGGTCCTCATGAACTCACTATATTCTATTTATCTGATCTTTTTTACATTATTACATTTTTCATATTACGAAAATAAATCGTCATATTTTCGACATGGTAAAGAAGCAAAGCATTATTGTTTATTAGTTTCTCTTGTCTAATTTGTTTGCATTTTTGACTCTTCACTGTAAAAATTTAAGGCAAATACATCTTAGAGTTAAAACGTCTGTTCAACGTGAGAGGTGGCTCAGGGCATCAACTGATATTGTAATTTTTCTGACCGATAGGTCGAAGGTTGGAGTCCCGACTCTGGTAAAACTTTCGACACTAGCTAGATAGTAAGTCCGAATTGTGTCACTGTCTGGAGGAGAATTTCAGTGCCCGGCTGCTCTGATCGGTAGTTTTCAGTTGTTTCTCCGATCAATACCTGGCTAATACTGGAGCATTACCCTAACAAACGGGCCACGGACTGCGCGCGATCTTTCCTTCCTCTCATTTGCCCTATCATCACCCATTACTCACACACTTACATCCGCTATACTAACACACATGCCGGAAGCCTGCTTGGGATCTTACAACTTGTTCTGGCTGGGGCGGTGCTCCGCTGTAGGTTGTAGGTAACATCTGAACGAATAAATTAAAGAACTAACAAAAAAGGCTGCATGTATCCAACTCAAAGTGATTCAATAATTTTGAAATTTTAAAGTTTTTATTATTCTATCATCAAGCTATTTATAATATTGTGGGGTCAGATGTGAAATTCGGATAAAGTAGGTATATTAAGGAAAACTCCGAATAACACAATATTTATAATACGATTGCCTTTTACTCATGTCTTCCGGTTCAACTCGATAACATAGATCTTGCGTGTTCAGAAATCCTTTTCGCTGAGAAGTTGTGGGAAATGCACACACCATTCAAACACGCAAGATGTAGATAAAATTAATTCGTTCCTGATTAATTATGATGCAGAAGTGCAAAGCGTGCTTTGAACTTGTTTACTGCCTATTGTGCTTCACGGATCACTCTTCAGTGGATCAAGTGTATGTAAAGCCAGACAGCAGGAAGCGATCATTTATGTAAATAGGTCGCGCTCAATTTTATAGCAAAGTCTTTAAACTTACTCTGACACATTGGAATAGTTACAATATTCAATCTTACTACCTTTACAGTTAACTGAAGTGATAGAGGATCGGTGGATTGATTATTTCATGCTTCCGGGCGAGTAAACTCCAATGTCCCGTAAGTGTAGTGCATGTTCTACCACGGCCGGTACGGTGTTCTTTCGCCGCTGAACGGTGAGATCCGGCGCTGACATGCACTTCGGCTTCGACTTACGTAGCTCAGGGCATCAACTTATGTCATTGCAGAGCCTCTGAGCGGATGTTCTAGAGTGCGAGTACCGACGACAGTTTTGACACTAGCTTGAGAGCTAGGTCGAATTCAGCCTCTGTTTGTACCTGGAAATCTAGCAAATGGCTGCTGAAATATGTAGTTTTCCGTGGCTTCTCTGATAAATACGAGGCGAATAACGGAGCAGTACCCTAACAAATGGGCCACGGACAGCGAGATATTTCATTTTTCTTTCTTGTTCCATCCTTACCCCTCACTCACAAATACTTAAGTTTACATGCACCACACTTCCACAAAGGTCGGGAGACCAGCCGGGAACATGGAGCTAGTCCCGGCTGCGGCCGGTGCCCCGCTCGTGAGAGAAACCTGTGTGGGGAAAGCCCTGCTTGTCGACGTGCAGATCAACACTGGATCTCACCATCCAGCGGGGGGAGTCTGCCGCCATCTTCTGAGATAAACATCCACTACACTTGCGATATTAATAACCATATCAGTTGGGGCACCCAGAAAGACAAAATAAAAAAATCAGTAAACTTGCGGAGTTTTTTGCATCCAGGTATCTTCCACGAACGAGGCAGTTTCCTTAGCTGGAACAAGATCTAAGTTCCCGACTTTCTCCCGACACGTATGGTACTGTAATACATAAAAGAGTAAGTGTGTGTAAGTATGGAACGACGTTATAGCAAGGAACATGAAGAACAGACCGCGTGCGGTACGTGGCCCGTTTGTTAGAGTGCTGCTCCGGTATTTGGGTGGTATTGATTGGAGAAAACCAGGAAAACTATCGATCAGAGTAGCCAGCCGCTAAAATTCTCGTCCAAACCCAACTTAATAAGACCTAGTCACTGTCGAAACTTCTGCCATAGTTGGTCTCAAATTCTAGAACCTCTCAGACAGAGGCACTGCAGTGATATCAGTAGATGTCCTGAGCCACCTCCACAAAAGCTATATACAGAAAATAGCAGTTTGTATTTTAAGTATTTTATTAACTTTTCCTCTTCCTTTCAAAATTTACCTACCTAATATGAAAGAAATAAAAGAATGTGAAAATAAAACCAAAATCGGAAATAATTACTACAAAAAGTTTTGTTTCAATGTCTTTTGTGGCTCAATATGATTACTATAGCCCTTTGGAGTCGTGCTTAAGTGGTAGGGGTACAAATGTACCCCCAGAAAGGATAGTATTGCGCTTATACGAGTATATACACACTCGCAATATCGAAATCATGACCCTATTAAAAGCTATAGGGAATTAAATTCTGCATTAAATGAGACAAGGCGCATATTTGTGTGGCAAACCTTTCCCATACCAATGCTTATAAAAGTTAATCTATCAATAACACGGTCCATACAAAAGTTATAGAGGAATATTTATGAGCTCGCACCCTATCCCCTCTGTCTGTTCGATGCATTTGAAATGAGGAAGACTCCCAAGTCAGTGCTATACGATCTGTTCACACCACTGAATGAGGTTAACCTGGTAGGAGCAGGATTTGACGTTGATGGTGCATTTATTCTTCATCGGGATGTGTGTAAGAATGGTGAAACGTTCCAATTAATCCTCAACAAATGCGTTGACAACCTAAAACGATACTGCAACCTAAGCGCGACAAGTGTGGCGTTTGATAACTATTCAGAACATCTGCCCACCAAGAGTATCAAATCTGCTCAGCGACTCCGCCGAAGCAAAAGACACTATACCTGAGATCATCTTTACCGTAATGGTGGTGACCATTCCTCAGGAACAATTCCTTTCCAACTACAGGTATATAGCGCGTCTCATTAGCGTGAGTTCTGACAGTCTTGAAGGTGAAGGCTTCTCAGTAAGACAAGTTAATGAAGAGGCAGACTGATCGTTGCGACTGCCCCTGAGGTATCACAGGATCATGAGAAAGTTGTGGTAGTTGGTGAGGATATGGACGTTCTTATCATACACAATGCTTAAGCACACTATCAACTAACACATATTTCTCCAAAACTGGAAAACTAACGACTCCATCAAAACATCGGAATTGTTTAAGTGACGGACAACGTTAGAAGGCCACGCATATTTCTTCATGCCATAAGTGAATGTGACACAACCTCAACACTCATAAGCTGTGCGAGAAGGTGACGATCAAGCTGTTGGTCGAAAGTAAAAGCATTGTAGAAGAAATCAAACCTGTCTTCGGGCCTGACACGCTGAAGCTATTCCCGAAGTTGGTTTATGATTTTTAATGAAATAATTATGAGTCGTCATCCCCAACAACATTGTTTATTACAGTAGCCGCTTTCTATGGCTTAGCCATAATCCATCAAAAAAGTATTGTAAGCTTTTGTAATAAACAATATTGTTGGCAATTACGACTCATGTAATTATTTCATTGTAAATGCCAACGAAAACTCACCACAATACCAATATACTACGAGTTTTAACAACCCTCGACTGAAGTAAGGCAAGAGGCACTTTAGATAAATTACGATTCGACCTGTTTCCGAATGCCCTCGTGAAATCCAAATTCAACTTGGCATCCGTACCATCAACATGCGAAGCAGCCCGCCAGTATTGCTTGAGAACTTACATACAAGTACTCGTACAAATGTAGTTTGGACATTTGATGGATCCACACCTCTGGGGATGTAGGCTTCCATGTTTACTCTTAATCCCATGGCAACCTCTAAGGAACCAACTTCGCACTCTCTCCTCTCAACAATTTTCTGCAAAAGCAACACGGGGTGTGTAGGTGGTTGTCGGTGTCGGAGAGCTAGGATTAAGTACGCATTGATTTGTGCAAGGAGAGCTCCTGCACTAACTGCCCCAACATGCTGAAATTGACGCACCAGATGTTGACGAAGACCTGGACTGCATATAAGGGGCGACGATATTTACAGACTTTCTGAAGTCTAGTGACCCAACGACAGTCAAACGTCGACGTCTGAGAAATTTGTGTTACTACCTATTTTTTCCTTTTATCTTCATAACTTTAACTACAATTTTTGTCATTATGAAGTATAATGACTAATTAATTTCAAGAATTGGTTCCTTACTCTGCCTCCATTTTCATAAATCAGTTGAATGGTTTTATTCGTATTCTATATGACACAATTTTCAGATATATTTTTTATAAATTCAACAATTTTAATATTTTATTTACTACAAGTAGGTTGCAAGTTGAATACTAGTACAATTAAATGCTATACTATTATGTTTAATATTTAAATGTAATATATAAATAACACTTATTGAAGACCTGCAGGTTAAATATTCTTTATTACTGATGAGAAATTTTCAAATTAAGGTATAGCTGTACAGAAATAGGTGGTCTAAAGACTTCTACAAATGAACCTATTAAAACCACAAATATTTTGTAGCTATTATTTTCGATTCGTCTACATTTTTTTGGTATTACTCTATTGTTCTATAAACCAATAAATTGATTAATATTATTTTATGAAATCTAAAAATGAATACATGTAAGCGGTGCAAACATAATCGTTAAAGTAATGGAATTTCTTCTTGAAGTATTGTGTAGAAATGAATCAAAATAGGAATAGAAAATAAATATATTTTTGAGTTGTGAACAGTTTTGAAGATCAGTATAGTGTAATTTTATTCACAATTAAATAGTTTGAAAAATTATCTATTACAAATTGTGTTCTTTTTATTCTTGCTTGGGATTAAACAGCTTGTACTTTTCTCTCTCATACAAATTCAATTATGGCACACGATCTCCTATTTCACACTTTTCATTCTACCTTGACGCATGTCATATCTCTTTTGTAAACAGACGTTTACGTCGAATGCAGTCAGGTTTTGCAGGATTTCTCCCGAGATTTCTTCAACTTCACGTTGAACGTGTATTCGATGTTACTTGTGTAAATGGCACTCTATTCTATGTAAATGAAGAGGAAATTATTATCCCGTGTAAGGGGAAGAGACTTTTTATAAATAGAGCTAATATAGATAGCAAGTAAGATGTGTAATGTTTTATTGGATGATTCAGATAGTTGAAGTGAATTAGATTACTTTACTACTTATTGTTAAATTGAAACTCCATCGTAAATAAAAAAGTACTATATATTTTACGATGCTATTATTACTTGATGTAGGCGATAGATATTTTTATCTTCTAGTTTCTTTCCCTTTTGCTCTATCTTTCACTGAAACACTTTTACATTCGCACCTCTTTACTTCTGTCACTATTGAACGCTCCTACTCTTTCTCAATGTTATGACTTTTTACGGTCAGTTACGTACTTATTTCCTTATACACCAAGAACGGTTAAGAATATATCAAAAAGTCCAGTATAAATTTCTGACCGATACAATAAAGGTGACAACTATCTATTTACGAGTATGAAAGTTCTTACTGGACGGAAATTTCGCTGTCAATTATGCGTAAGTTTGTACAGGTGATGTTGCTGAATCTGTAATAAAGATTTTGTACGTTTTCTTTAACGGCACTTATCATTTATGCAAGATAGATATCGACTGCGGATAGTAAGTTGATACGAAATATTCTGAACAAAAATGATACATCAAGTAGCTGAACAATTTTCGTTTACGTTTTGTTTCATAATTATAACAGTTAGGTTAGAGACCTACTGTCAATTATTTAATAGTTAAATAATGTATTTTGGGACTATTTACACTTCATCAACCAAACTAATTAACCAATATTTCAGTTAATTTTATATTTCATTACATCTCTTGCGTTTAAGAACGCTCTAGTTGTCCTGCCTCCTGCTTGCTGTGGCCGAAGCACCGCCTACAAAATATGTGGGAAAACGCGACGTCACATGTATTGGTTTTTGACATGTGACCCTTTCCATTTTGTTCTGTAAAGACACATTAAACTCTTGCGTTGAATTATTATCGTAAGAAACGAGATTTTGAAGAGGAGTCAGCTTCCGAATTGTGAGGGCGAAGGTCAACCTCAATTGCTTGCTTTGAGCTCCCAGCCTTGCAGATTCTTTCCACGCCAGTGCGTTCTGAAGCAGAGTGCGTGAAGACACGGCTGACCATTGAAAGAAGTCTCAGAAGTCACGTGTATGAGAAGAGGAGTCACAAAAAAAATTGCCGGAAAGTTGACGGAACCTCGATTATTGATCATGCTCCTAGCATCAAATGAAAATAAAGTAACCAATACATATCGTATCAAACTGTCGTAATCTCTAATATAATAAAACTTCCATTAATTTAACAATTCTGTCTTTTTATTTGTAATATACGTAGATATAAATTAGTTAGAACAGTGTGAGAGATAGAGGTTTTTTAAAGCTTATCTCAAATCAGAATTGTAATTCCACTCCCAGTTTTGTTGCTCGTGAAGCAATTTGATCAACATGTTCAGATAGCTCTGAAGTGCATATACCACACTTTGTTTGGTTGATGTTGTGGGAGTGATCATTAAAGAAACAGCGTGTCCGAAGTGCACGAATCTTTGCTTGCCCTTGAAGTTAATAAAGATCTTAGTCTCGCAAAGGTCTTGTATAACCTCAAAAACATGATGCCATATTGACAACGACCAGTGATTTTATATTGTCAAGAAAAGGTAATTTTGGTAGAATGGTGGTCGGGTACAAATTTTTGACGTAGTGTTCAAAAGTATTTCTGTTATAAATAATGTAATTTTGTTTTTGAACGAAATGTTTATTACTCAAGATTTGGACGCATGATCGCATTTTTTTATATATCTATGTAGATTTTATTGTAAACTGATCTACATACATTGAAATAGAAAATATATTAAATAAAATACGGGTACATGGAAACATATCAAATTCAATTTTTAGAATTGTTTCTGAGGTATTAAATACCTTTTTCACTTTTTGCAGTAACAGTATTGGCAGTGCACCTGACCATATTTGTGATAGGTTGCTAACAAAATGCTTAATCAAAATCTTATAGGACTTACCATCTTTCACTTCATAGGGGAAAAGGGGTTATCATTTACGAACATTTGGAACTAGGAAAATATGAACGTTTCATTACTAGACCTTTTGTCGAAGTTTCTCTCCCCTTTAAATGAACGTCTACTGCTTTATGTCGTTTCGCGACGAAGTAATTATTGTTATTACGTTCTAAATAGCCATATTTCATGTCTGTATGTCGAGGAAGTTATTTAAGTACAATTTTATTGGAGACCACTTCAATTTGTTTTGCATCATTTCAGAAAGCAGAGTCATTGGTTTCTCTTTCTTTTTATGTACTTCTCAATGTATTACGCCCAATTTAAATTGATTTACTAGGTTCTAAAACGAATAGTTTCGTTTATTTTCTGTACAATTTATAGCACTATATGTATTTCCTACTACTCTACTATTTAATACAATATGTAGAAAATATCACAATATTTGGTGTCTGAAAATAAAGCGTTTTGAAAATTTCGGATTGAAAACTTGTCTGCCTGCTTCATTAAAAAATGATAAGTGATAAAATAAGTATTTGAATATTAAATATCATTAACACTCATATTTAATTATGTCACAAGTCGTAATAAAATCAAATCTAAATGAAACTCAGTCACAATTTCTCATAAAGATAAACTAGTTTAATAAAAGCCTACCTGCGTGTGCCGACTCAGCGCATCGTTGTGAAAGGTCGCAGGTTCGAGTCCCACCATAGGAATGGT
Source organism: Gryllus bimaculatus (assembly GCA_017312745.1). Taxonomy (NCBI): domain Eukaryota; kingdom Metazoa; phylum Arthropoda; class Insecta; order Orthoptera; family Gryllidae; genus Gryllus; species Gryllus bimaculatus. Next base: position 6,187,094 of record BOPP01000068.1, on the reverse strand, counting down.
TTGTCCCTTGGTCATGTGTGTGTTGACGCGGAAGGTCTTGGAAATCTGCCGACCACAGACCACAGACTGAGGATCCCGTATGTGTGTCTAGTGTAAACAGTTAATATGTGTCTCCGTGAGGGATATAGTGGGTATCCGGGATAGTCAAAATCGATATCCACTGAGGCTGGAGAAGACCCGGGAGGAAAAACTTTAATAAAATATTTTAAAAGGTAATAATCGTCTCCTAGTATACATACTTTTTGAGACTCTCACACGCAACCAATCTTTATTCATGAGATCTGACAAGAAAAAGCATTTCACGGAGACCTGACTAATTAAAAATGTGAGGGATTTGTTTAAAAAATGCATCTAAATAGTCATGTCAAATGCAACCTGCAATGCTTGATCAGTTATATCGTTACATAACTCTTTCGTGATATCTCCCCCTTCGGTGAACTTCTCCTCATGCACCTGCTCGACGGTTCTGAAAGGTCTTACCCGCGTCCGCTGGAAGAGCGCGGGCGTGAGAGGGCGGGGCCTCACGAAGAGACCTCTCTCGCCCCGGGCGGGTCCGCAGCCCGGGCGTGGCCCACCGCTAAACGGCCTGGAGCGCGATACGAAGCTCCCCCTCCGATGCAAGTTCTCTGACAATGAGGCGCTGGAACTTCCCGCTAGTATTTCCCATTGTTTCGTAATGTATTCGAAGTATGTTGCTCGAAGTAGCCATTTATAAGCGTTACATGTACGCCTAGGAAATAAAGAGAAACTACAAACTGTCCACCGATATAAATGCTAATAGTTAAATTATAATAGTTGAATGTTCTGTGAATGTAATATCAGAAAATACTGATATTATAGATAGTTGACCTTAAATAAACATCTGATATTTCTAAAGCGTATAAATTAACTTATAATATTTGTGAAGCTCAAAAAGATTTTTAAATCCAAATAATCAGTAAAACACGATATTTTAGTCATGCTGGTGGGCTAGTCTATTCATTGGAAATTGGTATGTTTCCACTACACCATGGCGTGACGTTTTTTAAAACGTACTCCAAATAATCCAGACAGAACAGAATAATTGTGATTTTTTGTTGAAAAGAGACAAATATTTTGTTTAAAGTGTAATTTATATTTTCTAAATTTATCATAGAGCAGATTAGGCTGTATTTTCCCACCCAGGTACCTCCCACCATCCCAGTTTAAATTCTCGTCCACAAAACGACTGAAATCGACCTAGCTATCTAGTTATGGTCGAAAATTCTGCCTCTGTCCGGATTCGATCCTAGGGCCTCCGGCCAGATTCACAGCAGTAACATCAGTTGATGGCCTGAGCCACGACTTCCAATGATTACGTTGTCAATAAAATAGTGTAAACAGCAATATAATAATTCCGCAAATATATGAGTATAATTAGAATATATTGTCAGTAGTATATTTCTTTATGCATAAGATTCAAGAAGGTCCCCATTTTTGCTAAAATATATAATAAGATTTCATACAGTATTTAATTCTTTAAATATACATGACATTTTTATAAGAACTTTTTTGAAAACACTGCCAATAAATTCGAATTTAAGAGATCATAATTTTTTATTTAAATTATGCACTACAAAATTACAAGATAGGTTCTTTTCAAACAAAGTAGGTACACATTCATGAGTGGTGCGAAAAAATATTACAAGAAGTTAGTTTTAGTCATTGAAATATTATTTAAATATTAAAATTTTAAAAATTAACGACTTTACAAATGTATCCCTATTATTTATAATATATTTATTAAAAATTATTTGGTTGAAATCGCAATGGGCAGTTTCAAGAAATTCTTTCCGAACAGTACCTGCATTAAGAAATCCAGATTTTAATACACGGTCAGGGGTGAATAGCTGCTGGCGTTCGGGAGAGCTTTAGATCCCAGATTGCGAAGATGGCAGTTCAGAAGTATGATCGTGACTTGGTCTGATGGTTCGGGTTATGTTTGGTGTGGGTGGCAAGTGACCCAAAAAAGAGAAAGTGGAACAACGTGACGAAAAATCAGATTGGCGTTGTTTGTAAGAGACGATTGATTACCTGCTTAAATTATGTTCGTTTTCTTCTGCGTTGTGAAGAAGAATATGATATTTATTATATTCAATTCACAATTCATGTATTTATTAATTTAGTCTCTCCATATATATTAGATGTAATAACCAAAATGTCACACAAAAGATTAATTTTGCAAATTAAATTAATTCTTAGAAGGACTAATAGTTAAGTAAATGATGGCACAAAGTAATAACAAAATACACAGAATGATTATTTCAGTTAGTATGGGATTATGATATCTTTTAAAAAATTTTATATTGGCAAAATGTGCATTATTGGTATAAAATTGATTAATGAAAAACCTCCTGCACCTTAGTTGGTAAAAGGAGCCAATGTCAGTGACAGGTTTTTAAAAATAAATTTCAGATACACTATTATAATGGTTGATTCAGGAACGTTGTTACTTCAGAAGCCTAATGCTAAAGCATATTTCATATACGTTGTTACTTCTAAATCAAAGTTCTGGAGACAAATATCGCCATGGTTCAAAAATGTCGGAAATGTGATATTGGCATTTTACAATCAGAAATTGATAGTTTATTCTCTAAAAGTAGCTGTAAAAGCATGCGTTAATTTCGAGCAAATTGCTTAGAAATACTCGTACTCTCCCGAAACTTTTAAGCAGGATTTCGTTAAATAAGTACAACTAAAGATGTATTTAATGATATGAAGGTTTAGAGTCATAACTGTAAGGATATGACTGTTCAATGCCAATTTTGTAATTATTAGAATTTCGATGAAGAGAAAAGTCGACAAAAAGTTTATTAACACCTCTAACAAAGGCCAAATAGTATATTCAACGATGCAATAAATGCCTTCGTTCTTACCAAGTCACAGAGGAAGTGAGTTTTTTCTTCAGAAGATTTATATTTATTCATTGGCAACGTACCGTAGCCCTCTCCAGATTAAAAAAGGGTTTTGTTAATGGGAATGGTTCTCAGAGCACTCTGCATGGGAAAGGAAAAACTGCTATTTGTTTTTAAGGTGAATAAAAATAGTATTTTTTATTTATTTTCAATTTTGCCCTGTCATTTATGACGGGTTACTCCTGTATTAAACGATCTTTAAGAGTAATAACGAATTACATGGCTAATATAGAAAGAATAAATACATTCTAAAGTATCTTGATCTACATTGACTAACATCACAAAAGTACTCTCCGGATTTTTACGTTTGTTTGTTCTAAATGTAATTCCACCATCTCATTTCAATCTGTTTCAGTAGGGGTTTGTTTGCTAACTGGCTTCATCGCACACCCAAGAAGTTCTGCGGTCTCTCACCAGATGACGCTCACCAGCCGTGACTGAAGAGGCATCTGGTGGCCACTCTCCGTAAACCAAGAGTTCTTCATCCGAGAATCAGCATTCAGCGAATGTTGAATCACTTTCTCAGATAAGAGATTAATTATTTATTTCCTAGAATATTTTCTAGCACCCTATTAGTTGCTAAATTCTAAGCTGAATCCTCGACTCTTTTTCCTTTTTACATTTTTTCATCCTCGAATATGTGAGAGTGATCAATCAGGAAACTATTAACACATGATGCAGCAAAATATGCACGGTCTTTCAAAACACAAGTTGCAGACTAACAGCTTCTGTTTCGTTATAGAGTTTTAAGTGATGTGTTTATTAGAAAAGCAAATGGCAATATTGATTTTCTCTTTAGTAGAAGCAAACTACTTTCAGTTGTGTTATTCAACTGCACCACTTTATGAGTACAGAATAGTAAGTAAACGGACTTCCGTAAACGTGTTTAAATGAGTTTCCACCATTGATCAAGTCAATAATCATAAACCATGCGCGAAGGGAGGCAGTGGTCCAGATGCTCCGGATATTTTCTGTCCACGCAACACACCTGGTATAAACTCTTTTTTGTTTGTTTCTTTTTGTTTATGTAGCTATGTAAGGAAATAATAACAGTAACAGAATTTGCCACATATATTCATTCAATTTTCTAAAACCTTCACCTTCAATTTAACTTTATGAAAAAGGTCAAATATGTTCTCTCAAATACAGGCGTCTCAGAATACATATTACACTTCTGGGACTTGTAGAGCGGTCGAAAATGAACACTTTTGGCAATGAACCTGTGGTGAGAAATGTCTTCTAACAAAGGTCATGAATAACGTTTGCCCCTGGTTTGCAGACAACCTATCGGACGTTGCTGTTTGGCGGGTCACGAACTGACGCAAAGGTATTTCATAAACGATGGGTTCTCATCCAACCAGGGGCAAATGTCATATGTGTAACTCCGTTACATGAAAGTTCTCACCACATGTTCATTGGCAAAAAGTGATCATCTTGCATCGAAATATATGTCCCAAAGGTTCGTTACATTTATTGTGACACCCGTGTATATCTGTACACTACGTAGTACAAGACGAAATAAAATAAGACAAAATAACAAGGACCATGAAGAATTGTTGCGTATAAGCTGAGGTTTCCAGAACGAATGTTCAAAATTCTTTTGAAAACGAGATTTCCATATGAGTTAAGTGCTATGAAATTGTGTTATATTGATTGTCGTGGTGACACGAATAAACATGAACCCGAGGTTGACTTTTAATAAGGATTACGTCGTTGGGCAAGGAATATTGACGTGTCATGATATGGAATTAGGAAATAATTCAGAAATATGAGCATTATGAAAAGACATTCATCAAATGTCAAATTAAGCTAATTTACCACTGAACATACAATACATCTCCATATGATATTCAAGCCGATAGAAACAATACATGTGTTTTCAACTCAATCACAACAGCAATATATTCAACGTCTTTCCGACACACGCGTGTTTGATAAAGCCGTACAATGTTTTGCATCGTAGAACACGAATTTTTCTGTAGGAAAAAGGAAATAGCTTCCTTCGTGCTGAGGCAACGAATACGACCTGTGCGACCCTGGCGGCACCTGTGGCAACTTTGCACGCCGCACGCAGCGAAATCACGACGCCGCCTCACGCGGCCGATTTTTGCTCCGGACGAAAAGCTTCGGCGGCGTGTTCCTGGGGAAGAAATCTTCCTGCAGGTTTCGAAACAACGTGACCTTTGGGTGGCGGAATCATTTCGTAAGTCAGATGTGACTAATACAGCGCTGTAAGACGGATGTGAGGTGTATTTTGCATGTGCTGAATCCGAGAACTTGTTCGAATGGATTGTCGTGTCTTGTACTGGTTTCTCGGAAGGGAGTATATAGCATTTAACGTATTATGTTAATGAGTAGGATTATCACTATGTTTACTTTTAAAATAAATAATGGACCTATTTGAATTATGTTTTGAAATATTAAGCAGTATGTATTTCACGATTGGCTTCAAACATTAAATATTAATTCAGGAGTGATAATCAATAATAGTATTAATACCTTTCCATGGACTCCAAATAATAAGGTAGTTAAATACCCTTAACTGGAAAACTCACATAGACAACAAAGTTCAGCAAGCCAAAATTAAAATTCTTCAACTGAAATCGCTTATAAATAAAACGAATAAACTGTCTTTAAACAATGCCATAATCTTATATAAATCAATAATCAGGCCCCTCCTCTTGTACGCCTGCCCAATATGGACAAATGCTGCCAAATATAACATTCAAAAATTGCAAGTCATCGAAAACAAATTCTTAAGATCCATCACACAAGCTCCCTGGTTCATCTCCAACACCCATCTTCACACCGAATTAAACATCAAACCAATTAGCCTTCATTTTAATTTATAATTATAAACAATTTCTAGCGACCTTTCTAATATCTATAGCAACCATAGTTTTCCTCAAAGGTTGGTGTTTGAAGTAAATGCCCTTGAAACAACCAATCTCTCTCACATGCAAAACACTTTCTAGAACCTAGTGACTGGCAACTCAGTCAAATAAAAAGAAAGAAATGTACCGAGGTGCTAGACTTTTTTTATTTTACTCAAACCTGAAATACATACACAAGACACACCTTGACGTTGACATATTTTGGTTTCGGAGAACCTAGAGACACGAGAACATCTTAGGTAAGAGAGTAAGTGGTCGTTTTGCAATCATATTTCCTGTGGTTACTTCGCATTAAGTGATTCACAGTAGCTCATCATCATTCCAAGAGGATCTCCAACTTACGTAACGCGATGTTTACTAGGGAATGTGCGAATTCCGGGTTTCATCGGAAGGTGCCGGTGCGTGACGAGGAGGAAGTGTGTACCTCACGCTGGAAGCTCTTGAAAACGCGCGCGATGTAATTCGTGGAAGATCCGTAATCGGTGTTGCACCTCTCGCGATTTCCCGACATTCCTCTGCGTCGTCTAGCTGTGCAGCTGCCGGCCGGTGCATCTACAGTGTGAAGCAGATGTGCTTGCTGCCCCATGCTCGCGTTTTCTTCTGTGAAAGGTCAGAGTCCACGCGGAATCAACGGGGACTTTGATTCGTCGGACAAGAAAAAAAATGATTTAAAAAAATGTTGACCGGATCACCGATGTGGAAGAGTGCCATAACCATCTCAGTTTGAGGGGCAGAATCCTGAACTGGGAGTTTCATTTCGGGCATGCGCTTGTTCATTCATATTTTTAATTGTAATTTTATTTAAGGTCGCTTTTTATCTGATAGGTCTCTTAGCGACCACCATGCTTTGTAATATTAGGGTAACTGTAAGGAGAACACATAACGACAACATGAACTCACAAATATTAATGGCGGGGTTCGAACCAGTAACCCTTCGAATTGAGGTAGTCACGTCCCTACAGCTTTAGCAACCTTGGATATCCAGGTCGGAATTCATTCATCTTTGAGTATCGTGTTATTCATATATTGTAGAACAATGCAACTCCAAACGTTAGCTGTTGTAATAATGGCATTCAAAGTTCATTCTTATTTTTAATTTTTATTGATGGTCGCTTTTTAACTGATTGGTTCCCTAGAGGTGACTATGATTTTTAACATTAGGGTAACTGTAAAGATAACATATAACGACAACATTAACTCACAAATATTAATGGCGGGGTTCGAACCAGCGACTCTTCGAGTTGAGGCTGTCACGTCCCGTCCGCCTTAGCGATCTCGGCTATCCAGGTCACCATTCATTAATCTTTGAAAATAGTATTATTAATATATTCTAGAAGAACGCAACTCCACACGTTATCTGTTGTAATAATGAAAGACTGTTCTAAAAACTCTTTCATCGCACTGGAATATTCATGAGAGGATCTTACATGTTTCGTTAGAAAGAATGTGTCTGTCTTAGCTCGACAGTTTGGTAGAGTATCATGTTTAAAATCGAAAATGAACAAGAAAAAATGGCGATTTGTGGATGTTTATGCAAATTTATACAAAGAATTATTGCGGCTTTCTTTCTACGTATATCTTAAAAATATGCTTTTCTAGGTGTCCCTCTGAGATGAAAAAACGATCGCAAGTGAGTTACAAAACATTTTTTCAGTGATGGCACCCTAGAATTGTCACGATTTTTATTAAAAGTCTAAAAACTGCTGCTCTCCGACACAAAGTCTGACCCAGCAACCTTAACATGGTTCATTAAATGACGATATTTTACTTAATAGTTTATATTATTTTGTCCATATTTCCGTCCGTAATTTTTCTGGTTCTAAATACTTTAGTCTGCTTTTCATGTTTTAATTTCTCTTCTCAAGCCAAAGGCCCTTCGACTTCGTCACCACTTGATCATAAGAATCCTTGTAACGCCTATGGTTCATAAATAACTACTTTACTACTTCTGTATTGCTTACAATTGTGACATTTTTACACGAATATTGACAGTTTTCTATTATCTAAGTCTAATTAATTTTCAAAAATATGCTTCACAGTAACCTGAGCGACTAAAGCCGTAAAACGTTGATTCATGGATGGAATATTGAAATGTTCAGTTTAAACTTATGTCATTTATTGACATACGTAAGAGGAATATTGAAATTAATAAAGTTATAATTGGCGGATAAACTTGAACTTGCAATATCGATTTGCGGTTGATGCTGCATCTCTGAGTCAAAATCGTCAAAACACAGCTGCTGCTGGGAGGAAATCCCATTATGTCAATTTATTATTGTTACAAAATACCATTAGTTTACAAAAATCTCCTCTCCGAAGCAAATCTCACCTCCCAGTTCCGGCGTGCTTCGTGCGTTCTGCCCCAGATGAGAACTTTTCGATGCAGGCAGGAAGTGTGGGGAATCATCAAAGCATCAATCCATGGGACGCGCACATCCCAGCAAATGAACCGGAATGACGAGCGCACTTCCTTCCGAACGGGGGGGAGGGGCGTTGCTGCCCTCAGATTATGTAAGCGCGACAATGAATACTCAATAAAATTGTATGTATTTTATATTAAAATGGTTTATATTAAATTCTAAATATCTTTGTTCAGTATAGTACATTTAACTGTAGACATGCATTTCCCAAAAACTACAAGAAATTCTATATCCAAAATAATTTAATTTTTTTTAATATAAATAACTACCAAACAATTATCATCATCATGAATTACCAAATTTCACTTTCTTGCCAAGTTTATGGAATGATTCATACTCTCAGGGAACAGATTATATAAGTATGTTCCGTTTCCGCATGTCGACAACTGTTATAATCTGAGATACATTCACTTTCATTTTTCTTACGATGAAGCTATTATATGAATTAGTCATTGTCTACGTCTAAGCGACTCACCGAAATATAATCAGAATTGAATGATTCGTAAAAAAATGGAACTATATTATAAAATGGAACACATTTTAATATATTTGTCGGCACGCTAGAAAAGTGACAGCTAAGTAATCGCAAATTTTTAGTTAAATCACGAAATATGTTCAGAAAATATCGTGGCCTGATAGCAGTGGCGCATGGAGCAGGTGCGCCTAAATTCCATTTAAGGTTAGAATTATATGTAAGGTATAAATGTTTTCACTTATTATTATGGGGGTATTCTTAGTCCCACTGTATATCAACATTCAACACTTAACCTAGACATATCCATTGTTTTTAATCAGTAATGTAAAGATGATACGAGGCGTTTGCTAACAAAACCATGTTTTTTGTTCATTTAAGAGAGAAACAAAACACTTTTCGCCAGTCCGGTTGCCGAGATCGTTAAAGCAGTAGAGCCGTAACGGTAGTAAGACGTAGTTATTTTATTTGAGTTCGTCCATTCACCCCCTTTCATCACCATATAATGTCATCTTCAGAGTTACCATACCGCTAAATGTAATAGTGGTCGCTAATGACCTAGATGCTGATGCAACCTTAAATAACAAAAAAACCTCTTTTCGCGTCCACACAGTCAGTAGGTGGTTATGTACGTAATGTGCGAGTTATGCTTTCTTCAAATTGTAGTTACTAGGCTGTGTAATGCATTACGCCCTGAGGAAGGTTGCAGAATGGCGACCGAAACGTCGGCACCTTCGCCATGGACGCGGCGTCACCCGGACAGCCTAGTAAATACTGACTCCGGCCGCGGAAGCCTACGCTCTCAATTTCTTCACATTGTAGGTGGAAATACGATTGATTTCAACTATCCCTTCCTGAGATTATGAATCATCCCATTACTTGGCAAAAAGTGAAATTTGGCAATTCATGATCGTGGTAGCGTGGTGATCGGGATTTGGTAGCGAAATTATATTATAAAATTAAATTATTTTGGATACAGAATTTCTTATAGTTTTCGTGAAATGCATCCCGACAGTTAAATGTATTATATTGAACAAATATATTTAGAATTTAATATAAAACATTTAGTATAAAATATTTTATTTTGAAATTTTATATTTAAAATATAATTATTTAATGAGAATCAATATCGCAACACAAAAATTATCGTAGCTCATTTTTGAGATGTAAAAATGTATATCAACATTCTTATTTAAATACAATCTATTAATTTTTAATTACAATTTTCGCTCTTACAGTTTCTTTGCTTCTATGTTGCAAGGAGCAGTGGCCTTTTAATGCGTCATGCTCGACTGTGGTTGTAGTTCTTATCGACTACTCGTCATCACGACTCGTAGTTACAGTTCCCTAACAGACCGTAACAGGGTCCATGCTTCTGTGTCATGTTTCAAAATAGTATAGCACGTAGGTGTTCCACTCGAGCTAAATACGAACCCCTTTACTTGGAAGAAATTCATTTCGGGTAGTTTCACATCCAGTACTCAATATGTTCGGTAACTAAAAGTAGAACTTTTGTCGTAAAACTGAAGACATAATCGTGTCATAGGAGAAGCAAGACGTTAGGAGGAAATGCTTTGCTTTTTACCGCAGCTAATTGTAATCTATAATAATATGAAAACAGAAGTCTTGGTCCTGTGTGTTGCACGGCTTTAAAGGCTGGGTTGCTGATGTTTTGACAATCATCTCGTGGTCCCGGACAGCCAATATCTCGCTCTGGCCGCGGAAGCCAGGTGAAAACAGGTTTTCGAGTCAATTCCAGACACACACACACACATTATATGTATGTATGTATCTATGTATATGTCCATATAACTTTTGTAATTTGTGTGATGTGTTATAATATCCCTAAATTCTGATAATGATGAAGAAAAAACACAATCGTAATGCTATATTGACATCATTCATATTGAATCTCCGCAAAGTAACCTGTACTGTAGTTACAGAAATACAGATTATTTTAAGAGATGTTGACTAATGAAACCATCCCAATTTCGCATAACATTGCTTTCATTTTCGTTACTGGTTTGCTGATCAAATTATAATTTTTGCATTCCAAGGTCATCTGTCGATGGGATGCAAAGTGCTGATTACAATCCCCGTTGATAAAACAGGGTTGCTCCGATGCACGGTAGCACATTTGTGTATTCTCCGTAGGGTAATTAAAGCTGATTGCTTTCCAATTGGACCGTTAGGGTTCATGCAATTGGGCAGAGTGGATTATACTTCTCACCAGAGGGCTAATCATAGAATAGTTCTAACAATCGACGCAAAAAATCTTCGAAACACGCCAAGTTCGACTCACAATCATTTCTCTCCTCGGCCAAGTGTTGGTAATATTATTTAATAAAATAAAACTACATTTCACGTTACTCGAACATATTTTTACATTTTGTGATATGTTGATGTTGATAAGTTGTTAACCCTAGTTAAAATCTTATTAAAATATTGTCATTTTAAAATATAGTGAAGCGAAAATAACGAAAACACGAGAACCCTGTGCTTTAGTATGTACCGTAATACTAGGGAGGTGTGGGGAAAAAAGAAAAGTTCCCCTCTCAACTTTCCGACGAAAACTTACAATGAAGTATGGATAGAAAAATTGTGAAATTCAACTCAACCTTCAACTTAAATTTTTTGACAGATCTTAAAACACAAAACAAAGAATAATTTAGAGTGAGGAAATAAACAATGATACAATACGAAATCTGAAATTAATGAAAAAATAATTGTGATTAAAATGTTTAACACATGAATGTCAGGTATAAAATATCAAATTTGGATAACCATCCCTGGTTGTAGCTGCGAAATAGAATTAAATTTAGAGAAGTTCACGTGAATTTTGGTTTTTGAGCCCGAGTAAATTTGCAATCCTAACTGTAACCCGAAGCCTTCCGATCAGCTGAGCTCCGTCGGCGCCCAGCGCCTGGTTTTCCGTTTCATCTTTCCGGCTCTATCTCGACTTACGCGTAACAGAATAACTTTCACCTTCGCAAGTTCAACAAAATTGTATCCACACAGGCGTTCAGAATAAGATAATTTAACCAGTACCCTGAAGAAAATCAGGGTTTCTTTCGTGAGTTTTTCCAGCGGTGTCGTGCCAATTGGACAAGCGTTTCCCCGCACGGGCAAAACTCTATTAGCACCGCGTGTTCCGAACGTGCATGGTAGCCGTTTCGTGCACTACTTGCGCCGACGTCTGCTCGGAGGCTCAGAGGTGACACAGCGAGTAGCGTCTCCACGCTGAGCCGCCCGTAGAAAGCAGGGGGCGGGCGCACAGAGGTTGCACAATGTCCGCTGCTTCCGATCAGCTGAGCTCCGTCGGCGTCCAGCGAGTGGATTTCCACACACTGGGTCTGGAATTATTGGAATTAAGTAGAAGGAATTTTGTTCTTTTTGTTTCAAAATTCTATTGCTTATAGGCGGAATTTTTAATTGGAATCCAGTTCCAAATTATACACGTTGTGCTGTATATGTTACAAAAATATTTACAAAAATTTTCGAAATATTATTATTATTATTATTATTATTATATTATTATGATTATTATTATTATTATTATTATTATTTAATTATCATCTATTATTATTATTATTATTATTATTTATTAATTATTATTAATTAATGATTTATTATTATTAGTAGTAGTATTTATTATTTATTATCATTTTTTATTTATTAATATTATTGCCATTAAGCAGGGGCAATAATAATAAATATGGTGATTGGAGTGGTAATGCTTCACTCACACTGTTCAACAATAAGAAATAATTATCTCGATATAAACGTTTCAATAAATTAAATATTTAACAAACAGCAGTCTTTACGAATACAAGCAGAACATAGAAGTAATTTCTCTTAACGTTTAACAACCGTTTTTTAAAATCCTAAGGATAGCAGAAAAAGAAGGTACTCCACTAATAAATTTGTGATTAGAACATATTTCTAAATTGAACCATCTCTTTCAAGTCAGTCGGTTCCTGACATCTACTCGTTCGTAAGAAGTTGATACACATATTAGGACTATTAGAATTTAGGCGGCATAGCATTATTGAGGACCAGGACTGAATAACACACTCACATATATTCCATTTTTCAGGCAATCTCGAAATAACTACTACATTTTTGTTATGGATTTTTTATCGAGTTCATGGTATCTACAAAACACAAAGAAGGACATTCTCATACCGTTATGCATAATTTTCTTTTGTATTTCTTGCCCTTCATCGGAATTTGTAATATAGATTGTTATTGTCTATTAAACTTTTACTTTTGAAGAAATAACGCCATATGTGAAGATCAGCTGCTGACGAATTGGAATTGTGATTACAATATTCAAACTTTTGGCGGATCGCATTACCATTTGGCACTACTCCAGTTCTTCAGGCCTTACTTCTCCAGTAATTACTTCTACTTCGTACGCACCATTTGTGAGAAAAAATAATTCAAGTAATGTTGAAATAATTTTTAACTCTATCAGCAATTTTTTCTACATAATTTTTAAACAAAATCAGTAATATTTTTAATATCACTCACATAACTGATATTTATGAAAATGTCTATACCTCAAACATTTTGTTTAAGGATTATAATTTTACTAAAACATACATTTATGGGTTTAATTACTTTTAAATTTTATAATTTTAAGTTGATATTCATCTGATTCCGGATTATCCGAATTCATTGAACCTCGAACCTCTCGCCCTGTATTTGAGTTTCAACGTTCTCTCAATGTGTTGTGCTAAATGCAACTCTAGAATGCAACC